>CM032491.1:8120772-8170866 GCA_019059595.1 Marasmia exigua | reverse complement strand
CCTGCGTGATCGTATCAGAAATGATGAGATCCGCAGGAGAACTAAGGTCACAGATATAGCCCAAAGGATTGCATGCCTCAAGTGGCAATGGGCAGGGCACATAGCGAGGAGAACTGCCGTTGGGGCGGAAAGGTCCTCGAGTGGAGGCCGCGTACAGGAAGTCGCAGCCGTGGCTATCCTCCTATAAGGTGGACCGACGATCTGGTGAAGATCGCGGGAATCCATTGGATGCAGGCGGCGCAGGACCGATCTGATAATCTCGCACTAACTCATTCTAAGTATCCTGATATCTGGAAAGTTAGTAGGGTCACTCCAGTTCCTAAGGGAGATAGTGTGAATGATGTGTCGACGTTTAGACCGATCGCAGTTTTATCAGTTTTTGCAAAGTTATTCGAGATAATATTATGCCAGCAAATCAATAAGCAAACTGTTAACATATTACACGATAGTCAACACGGATTTCGTAATGCTCGCTCCACCACTACCAACCTTGTGGCTCATTTAGATTACATTTACGCGGAATTGGATACTGGGAGGCAGGTAGATGCTGCCTATTTTGATTTTAAAAAAGCATTTGATTTGGTTCACAATGACATTCTATTGCGTAAGTTGGCGATGATAGGCTTTGCACCCAAACTCGTTGATTTTTTTTCTAATTACCTGCGCGATCGCCGTCAATATGTTAGAATTAGTAAATTTGAATCTGGGGACTATTTTACCAGATCAGGTGTGAGCCAGGGGAGTACGCTTGGGCCATTACTCTTCCTTATTTTTATTAATGATCTGCCTGAGAGTGTCATTACTTCCAGATGCTTGTTATTCGCGGATGATCTCAAATTAAGTCTGGGTATTGACAACCAGTCCGACTGTGAAGCACTACAAAGTGACATTGATGCAGTTATAAACTGGAGTATACAGAATAAATTGCCATTTAATCATAATAAATGTAAAATCATTACATTCACGCGTAAACGATGTCCACAAAACGTAATTTATACACTGTCTGACGCGCCCTTAGAAAGGGTAGGTGAAATTCGTGACCTGGGATTAATATTAGATTCTAGATTGGACTTCCATAGTCATGTCACTACTATATGTAAAAATGCCTGCAAAATGCTTGGCTTCGTTATACGTACGGCATCACAGTTTGATGGATCAGGGGTTGCTTTGGTACTGTACAATGCATATGTTCGAAGTAAGCTCGAGTACGGTGCTACATTGTGGGATCCCTTTGAAGAGAAATATATCATCATGATTGAGAGAATCCAGCGTAAATTTGCACGCTGGCTCTTTAAGAGGAAATACGGTTATTACCCTTACTTATATCCGTCCTTGTATGTATCTGGTATGGTGGGTATAGATACTCTAAAATTCAGGAGGTCTATGCAGATATTAATGCATTATTTTTCCATCATACGTAATAGGATTGACAGTCCAGTGATACTTGGTAAATTCGGACTGTTGGTTCCCAAGCGTTTAAGTTGGAATGAAGAGGGGACGGTGGAACCGCGAAGGCGACCGCGGCTACTGTGGTGGCCCACCACGCGAACCAGGTACGCTGCGCATGCACCGACCACTCATGCATTGCGTCTTATAGGGGATATGCTTGCTCATGACTGGAGTATAGATTTATTTGCAGACAGTTTTGGTCAATTATGTTACAAAGCTCGTTTATATATTGACAATGAGAGTTGCCTTTAGATATACTCGTACTTCGACTGTGCTTCTCACTTTATTATTAAGTAATTATTATAATTTTTGCTAAAAATATATTTTGACATTTATTAACACTATGTAATTTAATTTTGTTTGACAGATAATATTTTTGACATTGTATTCGTATTGTATTATTGACTTTTTTGATACCTTATTTATTTGACTATTTACTGGGATTGGCATCCTGAATTTTCGGGCATACTGTTCGCATGTAAGTACCTAGACTCTGTTATTGAATATTAATTTACCGAAAACTTTATGTATGTATGAATATTATTGAATTGTATAACGCTTTGGTATTAAACTGTAATGTTATGCAATCGTCTGTTAATAATAAATAAATAAATAAATCTGTGTGGAGAACATTGGGGGAGGCCTATGTCCAGCAATGGACGTCTATTGGCTGAAATGATGATGATGATGATGAGACGGTTTAATTGACAGTGCCACTAAAAAGAAATACAGGGTGTATCTGTGAACATTTACATCCCATTGACCACGTGTTTTATCAACAATTATGATCAACATTTGTTCTATGACTTTTGGAAATTCGCATTAAAAAAAATATCTACTTTTCATACAAAGTCGGTCACGTGACTTGGTCATTTTGTATGGGGAGTCAAAAAAATATTCGACTAATTTCGAAAAGTCGTAGAACAAATGTTGCTCAAAACGGTTGGTAGAACACGTGGTTAAAGGGATGTAAATGTCCACAGATACACCCCGTATTACCGTTTTATACGCTTTTCGAATAAAGAAAAACAAAAGAAGCCCCATATCTTTTAGTTTTCATTAAATGTGTATTTTTATTGAAATATATATATTTTTAAATATTAATATGTCGGAAGTGATGTAGTCCTGAGGCTCAACGTAATGCGATGTCGGTGCTATATGTACAATAAAAAAAGTTTAGGCGACTGGTCATGTCATTGTTTAACGTTTGGATTTATTTTTTATTATGGCTCTACCCGAAGATAATTCACCAATGTCAAGTAACTTATTGAGAATAAGTAGGTAGTCAACAATCGAAGTCAGTCAAAGTCACAGTCACTCAATAAAACGCCGGTGTTTTACGTTTTATCGACCTACGGATTCAGCGGATATCACTCTAAAAGCAATCGCAGGTTTTAAGACTATTTGGTCCAAGCAAGTTGTCACGAGACAACTCACTCGACACACAATAGCAGTGTTAAAACGATACAATCCAACGATTCTTATTATTAGGATCACTTTGCGGCACTTCCCTGCACAAATAAACACCAAATTTTAACACTAAAAACCACAAGATACTAATTTAAAACCTTTGAATTGCATCAGTCGATGCGGCTTGTTTTAGCCCTACCCGCCGAATCCGACGTTTGGATTTTTGGGTTACCTTTTTTTTTTAAATCAACGTGAGCAAAAGCGTTATTAATTTGTCATGCCGAGTGATGACGTCACAGGAGGATTTTTAAATTAAATTCTTTTCTCCAGAAATATATAATTATTTTTCTTAAATTTCTATGAGTCTTATTTAAAAATAGTATTTTTCATTTCGGAAAATGATTTTTTGAATTAAGTTTGACTGTCGAAACGTCATAATAATTTCAGCAGAGACGATTTTCTTGTTTCGTACTTTTTAGAGCGTGTTTTTTGGCAGTCGGGTTTTAGTTTTGTTTTTGTGTCGGAAATTTCATACTTTAACCCCTATTATTTAATTGTGCTTTCTAGGTGACACTGGTGAGATCAAATCTGAGATTAGAGAGCAGATCAACAGCAAGGTGGCGGAGTGGCGGGAGGAGGGCAAGGCCGAGATGATCCCCGGGGTGTTGTTCATCGACGAGGTCAGTGGTAGTGCCTGGCGTTTGTGCTCAGAATGCCAACTTCTCAAAATGCCAACCGTTCGCAAGCAGACAACATCGCGGAATGTCAACTTCTCGAAATGCCAACCATTCGCAAACCGACAACTTCTCAGAATGCCAACTTCTCAAAATGCCAACCGTTCGCAAGCAGACAACATCGCGGAATGTCAACTTCTCGAAATGCCAACTTCGCGAAATGCGCCGGGTGAGTGAGGGTAGCGGAGGCCCAGCAAGGTAGCGTAGTGGTGGGAGGAGGGCAAAGCCGAGATAATCCCCGGGGTGCTGTTCATCAACGAGGTCAGTGGTAGAGCCTGGCGTTTATGCTCAGAATGCCAACTTCTCAAAATACCTACCGTTATCAAAAAATACTACTTCGCAGAATGTCAACTTCTCGAAATGCCAACCGTTCGTAATCAGACAACTTCTCGAAATGCCAACTGACGTGGAAGGGCCACGCTTCGACATGAATGGGCCGGCTCGACCGGATTGTTACAGAAAACCGGCGTGAAGCAGCACTGTGCTGTGTTTCGCTGCGTGAGTGAGGGTACCGGAGGCCCAATCCGGGGAAAAGGGGGGTTGAAAGATTGGCAACGCTCTTGTGACTCCACTGGTGACGCGGTCACTCCCACTGCCGCTTTTTTGTATGTCCTGACTCCCGAAAAATGGAAAAACATTCCGGAAAACCACTTCGACCTTTCCCGATGGGACTCGAGACTTTGCAATTTATTTCTAAGTTAATAATTCACTAAGGGCTGGTTTTTCAATGGTCCGTTAAAAGTTAACAAATCGATAAAATGAATTACCATTAAAGGTAATAGTCACATTCATGCAAGTAAGTAACAATAAGACTACTATCATTTAATTTTGCCGGGTAATACTTTATCCATCTGTTAAATTTTATCAGACGATGGAAAAATCAGCCCTAAAAATATTATAATTAATTTGACCAATTAATCAATATTATATATAGACGAAACTATCGTCGGACAAAGCGAAGCAAAAAGCACTTACAAAAATTCGACATATCAAGGTCTCCGGTAGCTAAGTCAGTAAAGCAGGGTTAGGCAAAAGATCGACGGGTTCGAGTCCCATCCGAAGACTGTCGATAAATTTTCAAGTGCATTATTTACTTAAGGTGACGGGTAGGGCACACTAGCGACGCCAATCGATTTTAATTGTTAGCTACTAAACCGGATCTATTTTAAACAATTTCGGGGTTACAACCTCTCGGCAAACACTTACACTATTTATTAAATAACCATGCACAAATGCGGACCCAACCCGCTTTTGGTGGTAATCAATTTGTCGCGCACAAAAACGGACCCAACATTTGTGCATGGTTAATTATTAAATAGTATGAGTGTTTGCCGAGAGGTTGTAACCTCGAAATTGTTTAAAATAGATCCGGTTTAGTAGCTAACAATTAAAATCCACCCTCACTCTTACCGAGGTGTCGTAAAAGGCGACTAAGGTAAAGCTGCTGGCATGATCATCAGCACCCAGAGAAGGAAAACTCTGCATCTATATCTAAACCCTCGCCAACCCGTCTGCCAAGCGTGGTGAGTATGGCAATTACCCCTCATGTGATTGAGGGAGGCCCGTGCCCCAGCAGTGGGGACTTAAATGGGCTGATGATGATGATGATGAATTAAAATCCAAGTAGGTACCCACGACACAGGGCTTCCTAATGTGGGTCCTACAGATTGTTCCCCTATATTGTTACATATGTGGTTGTTTGTATAACAAGGTGACGATAATAATCCAACAAAAAAATGTACGTATATTTTTAAGCTATTTGTCATCCATTTACTCTCCCTGGTGTACCACATAAACATGTTTGACGACCCGTTTGGAACAGTGATAGTGAACGCTGCCTCTGGTGCAAGGGTTGCGGGTTCGATCCCCGCACAGTACAAACATATGTGTGCATGAACACTATGTTTGTATTGGTCTGGGTGTTATTTATGTATTTATAAGTATGTATTTACAAAAGAAAAGTATTATATGTATATATTTGTAATCCCACTGTTGATTCTGATATCCGTAACACAGGTGCTTGAGCTACCTATCTCGGAGTCCGATCAATGTATGTGATGTTGTGAAATATATTTATGTATGTAACAAAAATTATGTGAAATAAATTTGTATTTGTAAATCGATTGGCGTCGCTATTTGACTGACCGGATGGCGCAATCGGCAGTGACCCTGCCTCTTACGCCAAAGATCGTGGGTACGATCCCCACCCTGGACAAACATTCGTGCGATGAACACTTGTGTTTGTTCGGTGTCTGGGTGTAATATATGTATTTAAGTATATATTTGTGTTCCTCTGTTGTCTGATATCTGTAACACAAGTGCAGAAACAACTTTCCGAGCCGGTGGTAGAATCGCATTATGTTTATTTATTTCTTTAGTATATTTTATGTATTAACATGTAAATTATACATAAGTACTTATAAATAGTTTCAAGTCATTCAAATGTATGACGATTTGTAAGTGCTGTGTACAAGCCTATGCAAATAAAGAATTATTTGATTGATTAAGCTACTTAGTACGGAATCAGGTCAACGTATGAGATGTTGTGAGAATTATTATTATTCAAAAAAAAAGTTAGGGCTACCTGTCGCCTTAATGTATTTCATCATCATCATCATCAGCCCATTTAAGTCCCCACTGCTGGGGCACGGGCCTCCCTCAGTCACGTGAGGGGTAATTCCCATACTCACCACGCTTGGCAGACGGGTTGGCGAGGGTTTTGATATAAATGCAGAGTTTTCCTTCTCTGGGTGCTGATGATCATGCCAGCAGCTTTACCTTAGTCGCCTTTTACGACACCTCGGTAAGAGTGAGGGATGGCCTATACTACTCTGCCGGGGACCACACAGCTACGGCTTAATGTATTTGATGTTGTGAAATATTAATATATCCGTACCAGGCGCACATGCTGGACATCGAATGCTTCTCGTTCCTGAACCGCGCCCTGGAGTCGGAGACGGCGCCGGTGGTGATCACGGCCACCAACCGCGGCATCACGCGCATCCGCGGCACGCAGTACCGCAGCCCGCACGGCATCCCGCTCGACCTGCTCGACCGCATGATCATCGTGCCCACCGCGCCCTACAGCCACCAGGAGCTCCGGGAGATACTCAACATCAGGTCAGTGTTGCCGCAATCGATTGTGTCCACGCCTTTGATTTGACTGACCGGATGGCGCAATGGACAACATTTCAAAATTGCTAAGCTCTGAAACAAAAAATACCAATTCTTTGTTTACTTTTCCGCTGCTCGAATATATATTTATTCATTTTTTATATTGCTTATTTACTGAGAAAAAAATTAAAAACTAAAAAAACGTAAGATGACGTCATCGGACGGCAGAATGTAAAATATTTCTTTGCTTAGCACATTATAGTTTTAAATTTACGTAATGCCAAACTCATGACATCTAACTGTCAAAAAAAAAGACAACTTGTCAACGTTGAATGTATGAATGACGTTGACAATGTTGACACTAGTATTATTTACCTTTGACAGTAGTACCTTTTTTTTATTAAAACAATGATAAGCAAAGGAATATCGCTATAATCAGCCGTCCGATGACGTCATTTGGCGCTTACGTCTATTTAGAATAAAAAGAATTTCAATAATTATTTTATGCATGAAAATGGACAAATTTTGAAAAAAGAAAAAATATGGGTCTGTTCATTTTATGTCTACTTTCATATAAAAAAACAATATGGACATGTTAAAAATTTGAAATGTTGTCCATTGGTAGTGACCCTGCCTCTTACAGCAAAGGTCGTGGGTTCGATCCCCACCCTGGACAGACATTCGTGCGATGAACACTTGTGTTTGTTCGGTGTCTGGGTGTAATATATATATTTAAGTATATATTTGTGTTCCTCTGTTGTCTGATATCTGTAACACAAGTGCTTATGCTACTTAGTACGGAATCAGGTCAACGTATGAGATGTTGTGAGAATTTGATTAATAGAAATTAGCGGAAGGTACGGCACGTCCGCAACTATACCCCGAAACTGAAATTCAAGACCAAAAAATCTACTACAATGTTGCCACTGCAATAAAATGATCGTACAATAGTGTGTACCTATTTTCTAAAAACATACACTGACATAATTTTTTATTGGTAATTTTAATTCTTTAATTAAAAAAAGCAATTTTACTGAATTATTTTTACATAATTACAAGACGCTTTAATAAAAACTTCATCGTCAGCCCATTTAAGTCCCCACTGCTGGGGCACGGGCCTCCCTCAATCACATGAGGGGTAATTGCCATACTCACCACGCTTGGCAGACGGGTTGGCGAGAGTTTTGATATAAATGCAGAGTTTTCCTTCTCTGGGTGCTGATGGTCATGCCAGCAGCTTTACCTTAGTCGCCTTTTACGACACCTCGGTAAGAGTGAGGGTGGCCTATTCTACTCTGCCGGGGACCACACGGCTCATGGACATGTTTTATTCCGTCGATGAGTTTTTAAAATAAGTTTACCTTTGATTATTAGAAATTAGCGGAAGGTACGGCACAACCGCAACTATACCCGAAACTGAAATTCAAGACCAAAAATCTACTACAATGTTGCCACTGCAATAAAATGATCGTACAATAGTATACACCTATTTTCTAAAAACATACACTGACAAAAATCACTTCCTATCTCTATAAATAGGTGCACTGTTTTTTCCTTGTCTCTTCTTCCCTTTTTTATGTGGTCTGCTCTCTGGTCATTTATACCTATCTATAAGAAATATTTTTATTGAATTTTTGTTATAAATTATCTATGTATATATTATTGGGTATGTATGTATTGTTTATTATTATTTATGTAATGTAATAATATTAATATATAAAATAATGTATATTTCTGCCATTCTCAATTTCATTTGTTAAATTACTTTGCACTGCCTTCCCTTATTACGAATACGATATTTCTTTCCTCTACACAAAGGTTGTGTGGAAGAAATCGCTACAAGCGATAAGACCGCCTTATTGTACTGTCTGTTGCTGTTGTATCATGCTTGTATTTTATTTTTGTGCAATAAAGAATATCTATCTATCTACTGACATAATTTTTTATTGGTAATTTTAATTCTTTAATTAAAAAAAGCAATTTTACTGAATTATTTTTACATAATTATAAGACGCTTTAATAAAAACTTAATTATACGTAATGTTTGGTAGAAAAGCTGGTACATATTGAGCTTGTGTCACTTCAGGAGTTAATAACATTTGGTACAACATTTGAACTTACATTTTGTTGTTTCGTGCAGGGAAGTGCCGCAAAGAATAATAGAATTACATCGGTTTTAACATTCGTTTAGAGTTCGTTAAAAATAGCCCCGGCAGAATCCGTAGGTCGATAAAACGCTAAACGTTTTATTGAAAGTACTCCCACCTAAAGCCATGGCCGAAGCTGAGTGAGCTACTTTTCACGACATACCTTACACACACACACACCTGTACGCAAATACTTAGTGCCCGGCTTGAGAAGCCGTATTATTACTTTGTTTTTTTTTCTCTTTAAATATTTTTTTTTCTCTGTTTGTCTCCTTTTATATTTGTAATGTTGTGTTTGCTGTTTTAGTTTGTACTTGATTTGATTATACTTGTTGCGTTATTATCTGTAAAATGTGGTGTGTCGTATTGACCAGTGAATAAATGTTTCTATCTATCTATCTATCTATCTATTGAGTGAATAAGATTTCGACTGTTGACTACCCACTTTGTTAAAATATCACTTAATAATTTTCCTTGCAAGTTATTTCGCTCTTACCGAGGTGTCATAAAAGGCGACTAAGGTAAAGCTGCTGGCATGATCATCAGCACCCAGAGAAAGAAAACTCTGCATTTATATCAAAACCCTCGCCAACCCGTCTGCCAAGCGTGGTGAGTATGGCAATTACCCCTCATGTGATTGAGGGAGGCCCGTGCCCCAGCAGTGGGGACTTAAATGGGCCGACGATGATGATGACGATGTTATTTCGCTTAATAATGTGTAAAATCGAAAACTTTATTATACAAATACAAGTGACCAACTCAGGTTCCGTAGTCAGAGATTCTGACATTAGTGATGGTGAAGATGAAGGTAAAAACAATTAATATAAAATGGGCTTATTTAACTTTTCCATAATGTCTTAATAATAATATGCCAGATTTTCGTGGGTGTTCATGGGTAATTCTATTTGTTTAAGTTCGTTACAATAAAATTTTATCAATTTTAGTTTACTTGAAAATAAAGTTTGTAATCAAGTTTATATTTTTTGAGAAAATCCTTATTATGATTTGTGCCAGCCTGTACTAAGAAAAGAAGCATATAACAAAAAGGTTTTCAAAACTTGAAAACTTGTTTGACAATTAATAAATCAAAGAGGCGCTAAAAAGGCTATAGCTTAGCTATTTGTCGGGACACAGTGTGTCTCGACGCTGTTCTTCTGCGGACATCTGGTATAACAAATTGAGATCACTGGCATTGACACGTAACAAATCAAAAACAGAGTTTGCTTCAGATTGCACAATAGTCAAAATTCTTACGAATAAAAATTATCTTTAACATAAATCTAAATCGAATGTTATTTATTATAAAGGCTGTATGTTCCTTAAATGAATGATTGATGAACGTGTGTGTGTGTGTGTGTGTGTGTGTGTGAGTGAGTGTTATATATGTGTATGTTTCCATCAGGCGTGTAGCCATTTTGGTATCCTGAGCCATTCCCTCGCTTTCCCACTTCGTACTAAATCTTACTTGGATCAGTTATATTCATGCCGACGCGTGGCTTTCCCACAGTGGTGGCGCGGACTGTAGTAAATAAATATCACATTCATCACCTACATTGATCTAACTCCGAGATAGGTAGCTCAAGCACCTGTGTTACGGATATCAGAATCAACAGTGGGATTACAAATATATACATATAATACTTATAATACAAACTTTTCTTTTGTAAATACATACTTATAATACATAGGACAGAGAACCAGAGTCACCGATATAGCCCACCGAATTAGCAAACTGAAGTGGCAGTGGGCATATTAGCCGCAGAACTGACAGCCGTTGGAGCCGTAAAGTCCTTGAGTGGAGACCGCGACTCGGTAAGCGTAGTGTAGGACGCCCTGCGACAAGATGGGATGATGACATTCGAAGGCTGGCTGGTGTGGGCTGGATGAGAGTGGCCGGAAATCGGGAGCAGTGGCGTGCATTAGGGGAGACCTATGTCCAGCAGTGGACGAGTATGGGTTGCTGATGATGAATACATAGGAAACACCCAGACCAATACAAACAAACATGTTCATGCACACAAATGTTTGTACTGTGCGGGGACCGAACCCGATTCTTGGATCAAAGGCAGCGTTCACAACCACTGTTCCAAACGGGTCGTCGAATCTTTTTTTTTTCAGATGCGAGGAGGAAGACTGTCAGATGTCAGCGGACGCGCTGACGGTGCTAACCCGCGTGGCCACGGAGACCTCCTTGCGGTACGCCATACAGCTGATCACCACCGCCTCGCTCGTCGCCAAGCGGAGGAAGGCCACTGAAGTAAGTAAATATTTTATACATCAGCCGCAGAACTGACAACCGCTGGGGTAAACGAGTTCTGGAGTTTAGACCACGTCTCGGTGAACGTAGTGTATTTAATAATAATTAAGATAAAGATCTTAAAATATTTTCTTCTTAAATTATAGATATTATAATATAATAATTTTCTTTTGTTAATACATACTTATAATACATAGATAACACCCAGACCTATACATATGTTCATGCACACAAATGTTTGTACTGTGCGGGGATCGAACCCGCAACCCTTGCACCAGAGGCAGCGTTCACTACCACTGTTCCAAACGGGTCGTCACAAATAAAGATATGAAAATGTGTTAATTTTCTCCAGGTGAGCATGGAAGATGTGAAGAAGGTGTACTCTCTGTTCCTGGATGAGCACCGCTCGGAGCAGTTCCTCAAGGAGTTCCAGGACGAGTTCATGTTCAACGATGGCGCTGGAGGTCAGTGCATAACACTGGAATAGAATAGATGAAGAATAGAATTAAATACTTTTTTTATGCGATAGGTGACAGACGAGCAGAGGGATCGCCTGATATTAAGTGATTGCCGTCGCCCATGTACATCAGCGACACCAGTAGGGATCTTGGACTTTCATATTTCTGATGCAGAGGAAGGACGCAGTGGAAAAAAGCCAGAATAATAGCCGCTAGACTGTCCAAATAATTAGTTGTATTTAATAGGTTTAAAAAGTACCTATACACGGTGCCGTCCTCGAAGCAGTTTTAAAATACGTATACCTCGGGCAGACTTTGCAATTGGGTAGAAACAACTTCCAGGATGAGGTAAATACGAGAATCCAGTTAGGTTGGGCAGCATTTGGAAAACTACGTCGTGTCTTCGTATCGTCGATACCACAGTGCCTAAAGACGAAAGTCTTCAATCAGTGCGTCCTGCCCTTCATGACATACGGAGCCGAAACGTGGACACTTACGGTACGGCTGGTCCACAAGTTAAAGGTCGCTCAGCGGGCTATGGAACGAGCAATGCTCGGCGTCTCTCTCCGAGATCGAATCCGAAATGAGGTGATCCGGCAGAGAACCAAAGTCATTGACATTGCTCACCGGATTAGCAAGCTTAAGTGGCAGTGGGCTGGCCATATTAGCCGCAGAACCGACAACCGATGGGGTAAACGAGTTCTGGAGTGGAGACCGCGTCTTGGCAAACGTAATGTAGGGCGCCCTCTGGCTAGGTGGAGGGACGATCTGCGCAGGATGGCTGGCAAGAGCTGGATGCGAGAAGCCATGGATAGATCACGGTGGCGAACAATTGGAGAGGCCTACGTCCAGCTGTGGACTGCGGTAGGCTGATGATGATAAAAAAGTATACCTACGTGATATCTTGGTCACATGGAGACAGTTAAACATAACATATTATTATAAACAAAGACAATAAATTAAAATCAAATCAGTGTCACGCTATTGCCAGTGTCTGAATAGACAAAAAGCAGATTTTACCTACACATATATTTTGGCCAAATAAATAATTACTGTATTCTGTTAGGACTTAGAGCCACGCTTTGGCATGAATGGGCCTGAAAGACTCGAGGGTGTGACCCTGAAGGGAAGCCATATGGTTTTAGATATGGATTGGATTCAGTGGGAAATCCACTGAATCCAACTCATCACGCTTCCGCATGAATGGGTCGGCTCGACCGGAGTGATACCACGGCCTTACAGAAAACCGGCGTGAAGCAACACTGTGCTGTGTTTCGCTGCGTGAGTGAGGGTACCGGAGGCTCAATCCGAGAGTAAGAGGGGTTTAAAGGTTGGCAGCGCACTTCTACTCCGGTGTCGCGGGTGTCTATGGGTGGCGGCAATCGCTTACCACCAGGCGATCCGTCTGCTCGTCTGCCGCCTATCACATAAAAAAAAGAAAAAATGGACTTTCTTGACCAATTGAAACAAAATCTCTTTGGAGCTCGCGCAGGTGTACGGTTGTACAACCTGTGCGGATAAAGAATGGGATCAGAAATGGCGGCGCATCTATTCACTTCTCGCTCGCACACCCACGAGTGCGAGTATAGACGCAAATAGTGTGCGAGCGAGAAGTGAATAGATGCGCCGCCATTTCTGATCCCATTCTTTATCCGCACGGGTTGTAACTTCGATTGGTCAAAGCCACTCCGCCCCTCGCGTCCCGCGGATCATGGGAAGGTCGACTCAGCCGGTAAAGCGATAGTTCTGCTATTTTATTAAAATATATCTTTTGGACCCATTTAATGCTGGCGGCCAGGACCGATAATAGTAATAATAATAATTCTCACAACATCTCATACATTGACCTGATTCCGTACTAAGTAGCTTAAGCACTTGTGTTACAGATATCAGACAACAGAGGAACACAAATATATACTTAAATACATATATTACATCCAGACACTGAACAAACACAAGTGTTCATCGCACGAATGTTTGTCCAGGGTGGGGATCGAACCCACGACCTTTGGCGTAAGAGGCAGGGTCACTACCAATTGCGCCAGCCGGTCAGTCAGACCGATCTGTGTGGAGAACATTGGGGGAGGCCTGTGTCCAGTAGTGGAATGGGCTGAAATGATGATATCTTTCGCTTTCAGATGCCTCCCAAATGATGGAAGTGACGCAGTAAACGAAGAGGTGAAAAAATTCTGTGATTCCAAATGATGATGCTTTATGATGGCCGGAGTGGTACGTTAAGTTAATCTAAGGATTAGTTAAGTTTCTCATGTAATTGATACCAATATAATTTACGATTAAAACTTTTGAGTTTCATTTTATTAAGATTCCCTTCCCTTAGTTTAGGCACCAGACTAAAAAAACAGACTTCCACACCGAATTAATTTAAGGTAACGGGTAGGGCACACTAGCGACGCCAATAAAAATCAATTTTAATTTTTAGCAACCAAACCGGATCTATTTTAAACAATTACGGGGTTACAACCTCTCGGCAAACACTCATACTATATATTAAATAACCATGCACAAATGACCCAACATTTGTACGCGAAAAATTGATTCACGCTAAAAGTGGCCGCTTTTGGCGATAATCAATTTTTCGCGTACAAAAACGTACCCAACATTTGTGCATGGTTATTTAATAAATTGTGTTTGCCGAGAGGTTGTAACCTCGAAATTGTTTAAAATAGATCCGGTTTAGTAGCTACGATTATAAACGATTGGTGTCGCTAGTTAGGGCTACCCGTCGCCTCAAAACTTTATTTTAAAATGTAGACGGCAGGTCGAGAGTAGAATTAGATGAGCCAAGGCAGACAAATTTTATCTAATTTAATTTAAAGATAAGATAAAATCATTTCTGTGTTCAACACACACGACACGCAACATTACAAATTAAAAAAAACTGGCAAAATGTAAACAAAATTAAAAACAACACATAAAACAAACAAACAAAAAAGAAGTACCTACAAGTTTAAATAATTCGGCCGGTCAATATAATATACATTGTGTCCAGGTATGTCGCGGTGCGTAAGAAAAAGGTGCTCACTCAGCTAAAGCCACGACTTCAGGGATGGGTAGGTACCTTCCTGGCCATGGCGCTGGTATTTAGGTAAAATTTTCATATAAAATACCCTGTATGACTCGTGGTCCCCCTGCAATGGTCCCCTGGGGGGAACACGAGTAATGAGCAATGGCTCCTTGTGGTGAAATAGGGAAACCTAGACATTTATCGCGGAGCAATTTAGAAATAATTTGTAATACACCGTTATTTTTCATCGTATACCTACATCCCAAAATAGGTATCGTGAATAAAGTCCATTTAGTATGTTAGATCGTTGTTGACTTACCCCTTATCCGCACGAAGCGATTTGCTTCCACGTTCATAATGCGGACAGCCAAGGAATGGAACTCCTTGCCAAGGTCTGTTTTTCCGGACCACTACAATCTGGACATCTTTAAGGCAAGAGTGAACAGGCATCTCCTAGGCAAACGCGTTACATCCTAGACCTCATCGTCACTTTCCATCAGGTGATATTGTGGTCAAGCGTTAGCCTAAAAAAAGATCAAACAATTAAGCGAAATAAAAATTTGCCGTTCCATACATTATTGCCAGATGGATTATTCTATTTTTTTTATTCTTTTATTGATCTAACATGCTAAATGAACTTTATATACGATACAATATGAGGTTTTCGGGACGTAAAGGTAAAAAACTCACCAAAAGCATGGATCTTAGAATAAAATAATAATAGTGTGCATGGACCCAGAGTCTGTGGACTAAACTTATTTGTAATAAATATATCAGACGTACACCTCTCATAACCAGACTTGAGCCCTTTTATAGAAAGCCATACTTGGTAAACCGCGCAAAGCCGTTAGTACTGGGGTGACGTGGACGGACCACGAGCCATTACGAGTGACTCGTGGTTTCCATGCAATATTCTGGGAGTCATTGCGAATGACTCGTGGTTCCCCTGCAATATTCCTTTGGAGGGACCACAAGTCATTCGCAATGGGTCGTGGTTCCCTTGCAATATTCCCTTGGAGGGACCACAAGTCATTCGCAATGACTCGTGGTTTCCCTGCAAATTCCCTTGGACGAACCACGAGTCATTCGCAATGACTCGTGGTTCCCTGCAATATTCCCTTGGAGAGACCACAAGTCATTCGCAATGACTCGTGGTTTCCCTGCAATATTCCCTTGGACGAACCACGAGTCATTCGCAATGACTCGTGGTTCCCCTGCAATATTCCCTTGGAGGGACCACAAGTCATTCGCAATGACTCGTGGTTTCCCTGCAATATTCCCTTGGACGAACCACGAGTCATTGCGAATGACTCGTGGTTCCCCTGCAATATTCCCTTGGAGGGACCACAAGTCATTCGCAATGGGTCGTTGTTCCCTTGCAATATTCCCTTGGAGGGACCACAAGTCATTCGCAATGACTCTTGGTTTCCCTGCAATATTCCCTTGGACGAACCACGAGTCATTCGCAATGACTCGTGGTTTCCCTGCAATATTCCCTTGGACGAACCACGAGTCATTCGTAATGGCTCGTGGTCCCCCTGCAATATTCCCTTGGAGAGACCACGAGTCATTCGCAATGGCTCGTGGTTCCCCTGCAATATTCCCTTGGAGGTACTACACCCACAAACAGTAGAAGATATCTACTGGGCATACCAAATTGGTCGCAGAATTTAATTTCATTTGAATTTATTTGAAAGGCCATTTTACGGATCACTGGCCGGAACCATTGTAACGAAATTAAAACAGTAAATAAAAAAAATATCAAGACATTTAAAATAAATAAAAAAACAGATTTGTGATTTTTCAAGCTTATTTTATTGCGCACGTCATTCATGTCACAATCATAGAATTATATTATTATCAATGGTCACATCACAATAGATTTTAGCGATTGAGCAAGATTTAAAAATGTGGTTACAAAAATTTTAATATTACACTTATTATAAATAAATAAATATTTCACAACATCACATACATTGATCTGACTCCGAGATAGGTAGCTCAAGCACCTGTGTTACGGATATCAGAATCAACAGCGGAACTACAAATATATACATATAATACTTTTCTTTTGTAAATACATACTTATAATACATACAAACACCCAGACCAATACAAACAGACATGTTCATACACACAAATGTTTGTACTGTGCGGGGATCGAAACCCTTGGACCAGAGGCAGCGTTCCAAACGGGTGGTCTAATTATTATCTATTATAGATTATTGTGACATGAATAGCGTGTGCATAATAGGTAACCTTGAAAAATCACAAACTAGTTTTTTATTTTAAATGTCTTGATAAATTTTTCATTCATTGATTTAACTTCGTTATAACGAGTGCGGCGCCGCCCCCCAGACCATAGAGCATGGCCCATCTCCTGGCATGCCCCTTTTATCCAGACAACTGCACGTATGGCGAACTCTTGCAGGCTACCGACATCACAGTTCGCGTGGCGGAATATTGGGCTGATAAAATATAAAATATCGACACGATAAGTACAAATACAAAATCATTTATTCATCATAAATAGGGGGGTTTGGGGGAAACTCGCCCTATTAAAACTCGTCCCAGAATTTTAGGATTTTTTTGCTGGTCACTCTACAAAACCAAAAATATTGGTAAGGTTAGGTTAGAACTGTAGCGAGCAAAAAAACCTGAGGTTTTTGGACGAGTTTTAATAGGGCGAGTTTCCCCCTACCCGAAAAATAGGGTGGGTACAAATGTAGATGGATACAAATATAAGTGCTCAGACCTAGAGTCTTTTAAAATACATATGAATATTTTTTCTTAAAATTACAAAGGGTGAATCTAAATTAAATAGTTTATTAAACTAAAATCTAAATTTCAGTTATTCCCTGAGTACATACATATAGAGTAGGTAACTAACGATAATTTGATTGGGTAAACTTAAATTTTAAAAACTCATCGACGGAATAAAACATGTCCGTGAGCCGTGTGGTCCCCGGCAGAGTAAAATAGGCCACCCTCACTCTTACCGAGGTGTCGTAAAAGGCGACTAAGGTAAAGCTGCTGGCATGATCATCAGCACCCAGAGAAGGAAAACTCTGCATTTATATAAAAACCCTCGCCAACCCGTCTGCCAAGCGTGGTGAGTATGGGAATTACCCCTCATGTGATTGAGGGAGGCCCGTGCCCCAGGAGTGGGGACTTAAATGGACTGACGATGATGAGCCAACAGAGTAAACAATTTTTAAAATTGGACAGTGGGAGGATTTTAATGTAATCTGGGATTTTATTAAAGATTGTTGTACACATAAGAAGAATATAACAATCAATAAAACTCCGGTCCTTAATAAAAACTCCATTCATATCACAATTACCTTCATTGGGCATCTAATCAAATATTAGTGTTATTATGATAACGCATACAAAAACGTTTAGGTACAGACAGCCACGCAACAGCTTACCTACTATATTCTGTCAAAATTCCTCAATTGATATGGAACCTCTCTTATCTTATCTGTTAGGGGCCTTTTTCATGGGGCACGTCGACCTTAAGGGATCTTTTGTACCTCCCCTATCCTTTGCGCACCTACTCACGATTCGTTTCATCAGCGTCACGATGTCTTTCCGATTGAAGTGCCTGTAGTTTCCTGGTTTAGGATAAGCGTTACCTAGAAGACACATTCGGCCTCTGGCTAGTGAGGCGCATTCACATAAAATACTTTTTTCTTCCGTTTATAGGGTTCAATCACAGTTCAGTAATCTAATACGGTCATCTCAAATTGATATTGATTTGTCGTATTCACAACGTAGATTCAAATCAGCATTGCATAAACACATGTCTTCCTTATTATTAGAAGAGTAAATCTTTAAATTGTTCTTATAATTGTAACAGTTGAGCTATATGTTCCATTGCACATTTTGTAATGGAACACATGGTTTTACATGATGTCACTTTCTTGCTGGAAAGAGATGAGTCTGCTTCTGACTTTTCCTACTCTTCTTTTTGTGTTTCCTATTTAAAATTGATTATATTATAAGCATGTCGTGGTAGCCTTTAATTAAGACAGCATCTTGGAATGTAAATGTAAATTTTTCCTTCTACCGTGTAATGATGTATGTTTTGTTGGCTATCCTTAAATAAATAAATTGGCCGTGTGGTCCCCGGCAGAGTAGAATAGGCCACCCTCACTCTTACCAAGGTGTCGTAAAAGGCGACTAAGGTAAAGCTGCTGGCATGATCATCAGCACCCAGAGAAGGATAACTCTGCATTTAGTTCAAAACCCTCGCCAACCCGTCTGCCAAGCGTGGTGAGTATGGCAATTACCCCTAATGTGATTTAGGGAGGCCCGTGCCCCAGCAGTGGGGACTTAAATGGGCTGATGATGATGATGATGATGAAATAAATAAATAAAAGATGTTCTATGGTTTCCGTCTCCTCCTTGCATGCTCTGCAGTCACTGTTCGATGTTATGTTTATTTTCATCAGCATTTAGTTCGTTGCATAATGACTTACTGGACTTACTATCCTATGTCCCCGAGCTGGGGCAGAGGGCGTCCACAGTGGTCTTCCATCTCGTTCGGTCTTGAGCTTCGCGTTTGACCTCACTCCAAGTTCTGCCGATGTTCATCACCTCGTCTGCTACAGTGCGTCGCCAAGTTTGTTTCGGACGGCCACGTTTTGCGTTTCCCTTGGGGATTCCAATCCAGAGGCTGTTTAGGGATATTGTCAGAGTCCCTCCGGAGAGTGTGGTCAATCCAGTTCCACTTGCGGCGCTTGATCTGGTGGTCGATCGGGGTTTCATTGCAGCGTTCCAATAGATGCTCGTTGGAGATTTTCTCCGGCCAGTATACACCAAGAATTCGGCGAAGACAGCGGTTGACAAAAACCTGGAGTCGATGCGAGATGGTTTTGGTGACCTTCCATGTTTCGCACCCATATAGCAGTACGGATTTGACTTTGGGCCTGGATCATCCGGGTCAATATCCGTGACTGCCATACGAGCCGCAGTTGTGAGAAGGTTGCTCGACCCTTGGCAATGCGCGCAGTGCATTAAATAACCATGCAATGTTGGGTCCGTTTTTGTACGCGAAAAATTGATTCACGCCAAAAGCGGCCACTTTTGGCGGTAAACCAAGTTTTTTTTTTTTACTGTAGATAGGTAAGCGTTTGACCATATTACCCCTGATGGTAAGTGATAATAGATTCGAGTGCAAAAGCAGACCAAGCAGTTAACTATACCTAAGTATTAAATAAATATACGACGTGTGGTCCCCGGCAGAGTAGAATAGGCCACCCTCACTCTTACCGAGGTGTCGTAAAAGGCGACTAAGGTAAAGCTGCTGGCATGATCATCAGCACCCAGAGACGGAAAACTCTGCATTTATATCAAAACCCTCGCCAACCCGTCTGCCAAGCGTGGTGAGTATGGCAATTACCCCTCATGTGATTGAGGGAGGCCCGTGCCCCAGCAGTGGGGACTTAAATGGGCTGATGATGATGATGATGATTAAATAAATAGTATAAGTGTTTGCCGAGAGGTTGTAACCCCGAAATTGTTTAAAATAGGTCCGGTTTAGTAGCTGAAAATTTAAATCGATTGGCGTCGCTAATGTGCCCTACCCGTATAGTGTGCCCTACCTTAAGAATTTTATTGTAAACACCATTTTAAGCACCGTGTTTCGCGTGAATAAATTGAATTGAATTGTGTGGATGTATGTACCGAAATCGAGCGATGATAAATATATTTAGTACATTATCCATTTATCGCGATTGGATGCTAGATAAAATGATTTTATTGACCGATATAAGAAAGTTTTTATCGAATAACATTAATGTCTGAATGTCTGTAAGTTGATACAACATTTTTCACTGTCTCGATGGCGCAGTGGTTAGGGTCACACTTTAAAGCGACGGCTGCGCAAGAGGTCCCGGGTTCGATCCCCGGGTCGGGCCAAAAATATGTAGGTACTTAAGTTTTCGGTAAAAAATTCTTAGTGTCAGCCCGGAGTCTAGAAATTGGCGGTATTGTACGTTCATCGGAAAACACGTTAAGGTGACGGGTAGGGCACACTAGCGACGCCAATCGATTTTAATTTTTAGCTACTAAACCGGATCTATTTTTAACAATTTCGGGGTTACAACCTCTCGGCAAACACTTATACTATTTATTAAATAACTATGCACAAATGTTGGGTCCGTTTTTGTACGCGAAAAATTGATTATCGCCAAAAGCGGCCACTAGCGGCCACTTTTGGCGGTAATCCAAAATTCAAGTGCAAATGCAGACCAAACAGTTAACTATAGGTAAGTATTAAATTAATAGTATAGGAGTTTGCAGAGAGATTGTAACCCCGAAATTGTGTAAAATAGATCCGGTTAAGTAGCTAAAAATTTAAATCGATGGCGTCGCTAGTGTGCCCTACCCGTTATCTTAAGTAGGTATTTTTATTCCTTTTTTACACGTTGTATATTAAGATTTATTTAAGAAAAGAATAACGTATCAGCCTATAAACTGTCCCACTGCAGGGCAAAGGCCTCCATCATAGAAATCAAGTCATCGCTACTATGATGGGAATAGGCTTAATCACCACGCTTGCCAAATGCGGATTGGTGATTACAAATCCAAGAAAAGTATTATTATGTATATATTTGTAATCCCACTGTTGATTCTGATATCCCTGACACAGGTGCTTGAGCTACCTATTTCGAA
Source organism: Marasmia exigua (assembly GCA_019059595.1). Classification (NCBI taxonomy): domain Eukaryota; kingdom Metazoa; phylum Arthropoda; class Insecta; order Lepidoptera; family Crambidae; genus Marasmia; species Marasmia exigua. The sequence goes on along the minus strand of CM032491.1, from coordinate 8,149,591 downwards.
GTCAGATCAATGTATGTGATGTTGTGAAATATTTATTTATATTTATTTAATCGCACAGACAACGCCGCGTGCCACAGATAGTCAAGAGATAAAGTGTACAGAAAACGTATCAGCTAAATTATCTACTTATTTATTGTTATATTCGGCCACGATGGCCGTCTCCACGTTGTGTGTATTTTTTTACGTTCTGTAAGTATTATTAATCATTTATTATATTGATATTTATCTTCTTATTGTATGTGTGTCTTCCGTTTGACTGCTTACAACATAGGGCTGCTCGAATTGTCGGTGACTTGACTCTCTCTAGTCGACTTGATCCTCTAGCACTGCGGCGGGATATAGTCTCCCTCAGCATTCTATACCGCATCTATCATGGGGAGTGCTCTGAGGAACTGTTTGATCTACTCCCTGCAGCTGAATTCTTACATCGAACCTCACGCAAGCGATTGTCATTCCATCCTCATCATCTCGACGGATGGCGTCTAATACTGTGCGTTTTTCGCGGAACTTTCTACCACGTACCTCATTTCTGTGGAACAGTTTACCTATGGGAGTATTTCCCGACGGCTACGACTTAGGGACCTTCAACAGAAGAGCGTACTCTTTTTAAAAAGGCCGGCAACGCATTAGCGATCTCTCTGATTTCGCGGATGTTAATGGGCGGCGATGATTGCTTTCCATCAGGTGACTTGCTTGCTCGTTTGTCGCCTCTAGCATAAAAAAAATGTATCAGCCTACTTACGGTCCCACTGCAGGGCAAAGGCCTCCATCATAGAAATCAAGTCATCGCTACTATGATGGGATTAGGCTTAATCACCACGCTTGCCAAATGCGGATTGGTGATCGCAAACTCGAGTTATGTTTGAAAAATTCGATACATACTTTTGCTCGACCCGGGAATCGAACCCAAGAACCCGTGATCATGGCCCGGTACTTAAATCATTAGACCAACGAGGCGTTATTAAATATCGCGACCTAAGGTTAGTCCTGGAACTTGTAGCAGCCCCTTTTAACATTGCATGTTTTAACAGGATGGCATGAGCTGATGTTTTTTTTTTTTGATAGGTGGCAGACGAGTGGACGGATCACCTGATGGTAAGCGATTGCCGCCGCCCATGGACACCCACGACACCAGTGGAGTCACAAGTGCGCAGCCAACCTTTAACAGATTGGGCCTCCGGTACCCTCACTCACGCAGCGAAACACGGCACAGTGCTGCTCCATTCATTCATGCCGAAGCGTGGCTCTCCAACTGTAAAAAGTTAGTACAGTAATAACCCTAGATCAGGATTTGTAATAAGGTGGTGGCAGTTAAAAATTTGGCAGGAACTTGATTTGACGCCGTCTATACTTACATATAAACAGTTTTTTGAGACAAACAGGTCACAGCTTCTTCGTAGAAGGTAGAAGTAGGTAATCCTAATTTTATTAATTGCTTAAACCACTTTATAAATCGTGGGAGAGCCACACTTCGGCATGAATGGGCCGGCTCGACCGGAATGATACCAGGGCCTTACAGAAAATCGGCGTGAAGCAGCACTTCGCTGCGTGAGAGAGAGTACCGGAGGCCCAATCTGGGTAAAAGGGGGGTTTATAGGTTGGCAGCGCACTTATGACTCCACTGGTGTCGCGGGTGTCCATGGGCGGCGGCAGTCGCTTACCAACATGTGATCCGTCTGCTCGTTTGCCACCTATCTTATAAAAGAAATGAATTGGAAGCGTGCCACTATAAAAATATATAAGAATTAGATGTAAGTACTTGTGTCTACTACTTTCGCTTTAGCATGATATGGGTGACAGATGTCAAAATCTATAGGTACATTTTCACGTTCGTCTCTTTCTAACGCGTGACTCACGTATAACTATGTCCTGCTGTCACCGACATCATGACATAGTTATACATTTCGCTGAAAAAATATTATCAATTTTGCTTTATTTCAGTTTGGTGGCCAATTTTGCTGTTGGCCATATACCCGAAAGTTATTTTGAGTACGCTGAGCCTGACTCGTTGGAAAATGGTGAGCTTAAAGAATATTCCTATTAATAATATCATGAGGGGGGGGGGGGGGTCATGGTGCCAGGGTTCGCCTTTTTGAACCCATGACTCCTCCCCACTCAAGGGTGATGAGGGAAACCGCTGGGGCTAGTTGTTATGCCTCTGACCGGCTTGTCGTTAGGAGAAGCTCCCGCCAGAGAAGAGCCTGACATAACCCTCCTACTCCCTAGCAGGAGGGCATGCATAAAGCGGCATTACCCAGCACCAAAAAAAAAAGGTAAGTTAAAATAGAGTGCTCAAGTTTGCGCACAAACACAAGTGCATTCTCTATTTTCTACCCTCCTGATGGCGCACCAGTCAAGTGTGACACGATCGGAGAGGGATCGGGCGTGGGACCAACGGTTTAACATGCTCTCCGACTAGACTGCCTACTTCCAAACTCTTACCGAAATACGTAGGTAGGTACAATACATTTTTTGCCCGGGATAGAACCCGGGACATCTTGTGCAACCGTCGCCTGGGTCTGGGTGTTTGTGGTATCGTAGCTGTTTCTGGTTTACATAGCACAAGGAAAACTTAGACTGGGACCAGGACGCTAATTAAAATAAATATTTCACGGCATCACATATGTACATTGATCTGACTCCGAGATAGGTAGCTCAAGCACCTGTGTTACGGATATCAGAATCAACAGTGGTATTACAAATATGTATATATATATATAATACTTTTTTTGTAAACATATACTTATAATACATAGAAAACACCCAGGCCAATAAAAACAGAAATGTTCATGCACACAAATGTTTGTACTGTGCGCGGATCGAACCCGCAACCCTTGGACCAGAGGCAGCGTTCACTACCACTACTGTTCCAAACGGGTCAAATGTATGTGATGTTAATAATTGATGTACACCGGACAAAACTCGGTTATTTTTATATGTAAGTACATACTCGTAGGCTCAAAGTCACCCAGAGAACAATGGAGAGGGCTATGCTCGGAGTCTCTTTACGTGATCGTATCAGAAATGATGAGATCCGCAGGAGAACTAAGGTCACAGACATATCCCAAAGGATTGCATGCCTCAAGTGGCAATGGGCATGGCACATAGCAAGGAGAACAGACGGCCGTTGGGGCGGAAAGGTCCTCGTGTGGGGCCACGTACAGGAAGTCGCAGCCGTGGCGCCCCCTACAAGCTGGACCGACGATCTGGTGAAGGTTGCGGAAATCCATTGGATGCGGGCGGCACAGGACCGATCTGTGTGGAGAACATTGGGGGAGGTCTATGTCCAGCAGTGGACGTTTATTGGCTGAAATGATGATGCTGATGATGATGATGATGACATACTCGTAGTAGCATCTACTAACAGCTATGCTTATTTTTATGCTAGAGGCCGACAAACGAGCAAGCGAGTCACCTAATGGAAAGTAATCAACGCCGCCCATGAAAATCGCGAAATCAGAGACACGGTTTATTTAAAAAAAAACGCTGTCTCTTGAAGGTCCCTAAGTCGTAGTCGTCGGGAAATACTCCTGCAGCCAAACCGTTCAGACATGTCCCGTGTACATTATTTATTACCTTTTTGTATAGTGCAACGAGAAAGTCAAATACAAGATTTTAAATCTTGTATGTGACTTAGTTTTTTAGATTTTCGCGTTGAATTATAACTATAATGTATCAAGACGGGAAATAACTCGATATTTATTATGTGATACAACATGTGTACTCACATATTTGGCTCGGACGTTTCGGCTACGTTACAGCAGCCGTGGTCACGAGCGGACTGGCGGAGCACGGCGTCGTCTGCTGGGGCCGGGCTGTGAATCTTCAGAAACCTTCACATTTTTTGATATTAATTCGCCACTAGATGAATTGTCAGTGAAGCTACTCTGACACACTACACTAACAGTATCGGTGTTTGTTTGCGTTAGTAACGGCCTAGCACGGGGTTTGCACTTGTTAATTACTGGATTCCATGTCGATGATATTTTAAATCCATCCTCCCGATTGAACTTCTTTATCTCAATCGCTTCACGTACTATCTTGGTATGATAATGACGATCGGCGGAGAAGATTTTCGGGTCATGTAGTTCCATCCAATGATCAACTCCCATTTCCAGTAGATGTTCTGCTATTGCCGATTTATTCGCTTGTCGATTTTTAACAGCTGCGATATGTTCCTTGACACGTTCTGCAACTGACCGCTTCGTTTGTCCAATATAAGAACTACCTACCGCAGAGCTACAATCGATTTTGTAAACACCTGGAGTCTGAAAAGGTATGACATCTTTTGGTGATCGCAGTTGTTTTGATATTCGACATAACGGAGTATATACAGTCTTTATGGAGAAATTCTTTGTCCGTTATGCCTTTAATATAGGGCAAAAATGCTGCCTGACGGTTCACATCTGGATATCTTTCCCTTCTCTTTTGCCTGCTCAACAGATGTGGCATATTATATCCATTCCGTTTACCTAAGTATCTCCTGAACAAGGGGAAGTTCAGATTGGAGATGTTCAGGGTCACAAAGGTTATGTTGTCTCAATTTATTAATTATTTATTTATTACTAGTGTACGAGTATGCGATCACGTCTGTCCACGACGCAGCCACCAGGGTGACTGCGGTCCGCGCCGCGATGGCGGCTCGGGGACTCCACGCTTACATTGTGCCGACTGCTGACGCTCATAATGTTAGTAATTTCAATAATACGGCGACCAATCTCAACGATCAGCCACGTACGCAGGATATATTAGTGGTCCCCGGCAGAGTAGAATAGGCCACCCTCAATCTTACCGAGGTGTCTTAAAAAGCGACTAAGGTAAAGCTGCTGGCATGATCATCAGCACCCAGAGAAGGAAAACTCTGCATTTATATCAAAACCCTCGCCAACCCGTCTGCCAAGCGTGGTGAGTATGGCAATTACCCCTCATGTGATTGAGGGAGGCCCGTGCCCCAGCAGTGGGGACTTAAATGGGCTGATGATGATGACGTAAAGGAAGTCGCAGCCGTGCTTTTTATTTAGTGTCGGAATATCTAATGAATGACTTATGACTATGATAAATAGGTAATTATTAATGTTGACTGCTTATACTTACAACCCGTGCGGATAAAGAATGGGATCAGAAATGGCGGCGCATCTATTCACTTCTCGCTCGCACACTATTTGCGTCTATACTCGCACTCGTGGGGTGCGAGTATAGACGCAAATAGTGTGCGAGCGAGAAGTGAATAGATGCGCCGCCATTTCTGATCCCATTCTTTATCCGCACGGGTTGAACCTATCTTAAATTACTCATTAATTGTTATTAAATAATTTAATGATTCATTTCTACAAATTTGATATTGCAATGTTAGTTATATGATGATTTTAATTTAATTGAATGTTTTATACCTATATTTTTTTGTATGCCTAGTGGCAGTAGGTATATACAGGGACTGCATGTTAAACCTACCATCATTGTAAATACGACATATATACACAAAAATAAAATATTGATTGATTATTTTCTTTGCAGGTCAAAATCTCACCATCCACAACTGGCTGGTTCAGAACATGTCTCCAGGCTCCGTGGTGGGTGTGGATCCTACAACATACACACGTAGCTCTTGGAATAGTTTACAGGTATAACTCCATCATGGAATATATAGATATTCTTCATGTACAATACGACAAAAAACGCATTTTTATACGCTATTCGAATAAAGAAAGAGAAAAACGATGACCCATATTTTTTCATCATCATCATCATCATCAGCCCATTTAAGTCCCCACTGCTGGGGCACGGGCCTCCCTCAATCACATGAGGGGTAATTGCCATACTCACCACGCTTGGCAGACGGGTTGGCGAGGGTTTTGATATAAATGCAGAGTTTTCCTTCTCTGGGTGCCGATGATCCTGCCAGCAGCTTTACTTTAGTCGCCTTTTACGACACCTCGGTAAGAGTGAGGGTGGCCTATTCTACTCTGCCGGGGACCACACGGCATATTTTTTAGTCATCATTAAATGTGTGTTTTTATTAAAATATTCATTTTTTAATGATTAAATAATATCGTCGACCTAATTCTAATAGGACGTATCGCATTGGGCTCTTGAAGCCCAATTCTCGAGCTCTTGACATTTATCATCATACGAATATGTATTACCAAAACATTTTTTTTTTGTATGGTCTTCATGTGAAATCCGCCATGTTTTTTCAAATCGAAAAAAAATGAGCTACATCCTATTAGAATGAGGTCGATGATCTGCCGGAAGTGAGGGAGCGTTCAAGTATTACGTAACGCAATTTTTGAAGATTTTGACCCCCCCTCCCCTCCTGTAACGCACCGTAACGTATTTCTGTATCCCCCCCCCCCCCTCTCTCTAAACGTCACGTAATACTCAAGTGATCCGAACAAATTAAAAATGAATACCAGACTATTACAATCGAGGGATTCCCCGTAAAACGTAAACGAAAAGGGTTGCCAATGGACAACATTTCATATTTTTAACATGTCCATATTGTTTTTTTATATGAAAATAGACATAAAATGAACAGACCCATATTTTTTCTTTTTTCAAAATTTGGCCATTTTCATGCATAAAACAATTATTGAAATTCTTTATATTCTAAATAGACGTAAGCGCCAAATGACGTCATCGGACGGCTAAATACAGCGATATTCCTTTGCTTATCATTGTTTTAGTAAAAAAAAGGTACTACTGTCAAAGGTAAATACTACTAGCGTCAACATTGTCAACGTCATTCATACATTCAACGTTGACAAGTTGTCTTTTTTTTTGACAGTTACATGTCATGGGTTTGGCATTTCGTAAATTTAAAACTATAATGTGCTAAGCAAAGAAATATTTTACATTCTGCCGTCCGATGACGTCACCTTACGTTTTTTAGTTTTTAATTTTTTTCTCAGTAAATAAGCAATATAAAAAATGAATAAATATATATTCGAGCAGCGGAAAAGTAAACAAAGAATTGGTATTTTTTGTTTCAGAGCTTTGCAATTTTGAAATGTTGTCCATTTGGGAGTTTTAATTCCCTAATTTTTTTATTCAAATAAAGAAACAATGTTACGTAATACGTGTAGTGAGAAAGATCCCCTCCCACCCCTGTAACGCATAGTTTACCCCCCCAAATTGCGTCACGTAATACTTGAACTCTCCCTGACGTACTTAGTCCAGAGACTCAACATATTGTGAAGTCGGTGCTATATATCCAATAAAAAAAGTTTAGGTGACTTTAAGTTACTTACTGTCACTGTCATGAATTTGTCTTGTCATTTTGAGAAGAGGTTTTTTTTTTAAATCGACGTGAGCAAAAGCATTATTCATTTTTCATGCCGAGTGATGACGTCACAGGAGGATTTTTTTTTCTCCATAAATATTTGTTTAAACTTTCTTAAATTTCTATGAGTCTAATCTAGAAATAGTATTTATCATTTCGGAAAATGATCGTGTTTTTTGTCGTATTGTCCAGTCCATTGTTATAAAAACGACTTCGACTGACCGGATGGCGCAATTGGTATTGACCCTGCCTCTTACGCCAAAGGTCGTGGGTTCGATCCCCAACCTGGACTAACATTCGTGCGATGAACACTTGTGTTTGTTCAGTGTCTGGGTGTAATATATGTATTTAAGTATATATTTGTGTTCCTCTGTTGTCTGATATCTGTAACACAAGTGCTTAAGCTACTTAGTACGGAATCAGGTCAACGTATGAGATGCTGTGAAAAAAAAAACCAGAGATGATGAGTATCTTACTTGATCGATTTGCTTGTTTTCAGTCAGCGCTTGCAGCCGTCAACGTGACTCTGAAGGCGACGCCTGAAAACGTCGTGGACGCAGCGCGCGCTGCTATCAACGATCCCGCACCGCCCAGACCCAACAACAGTCTAATTCCTGTCGGCGTAGAATTTACTGGTAACTCCTGAAGCTGAACATAAACATTATTATAACCGTGGGATAGCCACGCTTCGGCATGAATGGGCCGCCTCGATCGGACTCATACCACGGCCTCACAGAAAAACGGCGTGTAGCAGCACTGTGCTGTGTTTCATGGGGATGACATGGGGAGTCTAATGATGATTACGTCATCGATAATTATATTCTTTTTAACACAAATGGCAACCCTCACATTCTGTTTGCTTGTAAACGAAACGTATTTTCGTGTAATTACCTATAAATAAATGCATTCGGTTAGTAGGGTTGCCGAGCTGTGACAAAATAAAAGAAAAATATTTACGTAAGCATGGGGGCAGGGGGTAAGAGCTTTGCTTACTTTTCTGCTAAATCTGCTTATATAATACTTGAACGTCCCCCATCTATTGGTATAAAATGAAACTAATGTGACAAAGTGAGGGCGGGCCACTAATAGATATGTTATATTTTTTCAGGACGAAGATCAAGTGACAAGATAGCTCAGCTGGTGGCACTAATGCAGGCCAGGGGCGCTTCAGCGTTGGTGCTTTCTGCTCTTGACGACATTGCCTGTAAGTATTTAGTTTCCGTCATTAAAACTCATAAATAGATCATCAACTCACATAAAGAGATCATCAATTATTGAAAATGTTTAAATAAACAATGCACTTAAAATAATTTCGACAGTCTTCGGGTGGGACTCGAACCCACGATCTTTTGCTAGCCGTCGGCTCACGGCGAAGCAAAAAGCACTTACAAAAATTCGTCGACACACCAAGGTCTCCGGTAGCTTAGTCGGTAAAGCAGTTGCCCACTTAGCAAAAGATGGTTGTACCCGAAGCCTGTCGAAAAATTTTTAAGCGCATTATTTACTTTAGAACAAATTGCAAAATATTGCTATAGGTACGCAAAAAAAATCGTGTGTTTAAATATCCATCCATTGCATAAATATGGTATGTAGCCCAGCTAGTATAATTAACAATTCAATTCAGTTCAATATCTTTCTCATATGTTGAACGAATATCTTAGAGCTTCACGACCTGATACCACCTTCTCCTTTCTACCACCGGACATTGCGGAAGACGACAGGAATCCACCCTTACACTGTGCAAGTTCCACCAGCTCGTACTAAGCGTTTCGCTTCGTCTTTCTTGGTACGAACTGCTAAGGAATGGAACAACTTGCCGGCTTCTGTATTCCCAGAGAGCTACAATTTGGGTGTCTTTAAGTCGAGAGTGAATAGGCTTCTTCTGGGTAAGCACGCTACATCTTAGACCTTATTGTCACTTTCCATCAGGTGAAATGAGGTCAAGTGCAAACCCATTTAATAATTATATATAAAAAAAAAGTTTAAGGCCTAATTTGTACCTAAGTTTTCGTTAAGGTGACAATCGATTCTAATTTTTAGCTACTAAACCGGATCTATTTTAAACAATTTCGGGGTTACAACCTCTAGGCAAATACTTATACTATTTATTAAATAACCATACACAAATGTTGGGTCAGTTTTTGTACGCGCCTAAAGTGGCCGCTTTTGGCGTGAATAAATTTTTCGCGTACGCCGTCACAACATCACATACATTGATCTGACTCCGAGATAGGTAGCTCAAGCACCTGTGTTACGGATATCAGAACCAACAGTGGGATTACAAATATATACATACATATAGTAGTAGGAGTGAAAAGAGTGGGAGGGCCACGCTTCGGCATGAATGGACCGGCTCGACCGGAGTGATACCACAGCCTCAGAAAAAACCGGCGTGAAACAGCACTGTGCTGTGTTTCCCTGCGTGAATAGGGGGGTTTAAAGCTTGGCAGCGCACTTGTGACTCCACTAGTGAAGTAACAAGTACCCCGCCAAGTACCAAAGCCCCCTTCCTCCCGGATTGGGCATCTGCTACCTCACTCGCTCGGCCTCGGAGCAACACAGCTTCTTTCTTCAAGCGACAGATTTCACCTCAATAACGACGTTATGGCGCAGTGGCTAGTGGGCATTTTAATTAAAGCGACGGTTGGCAAGAGGTCCCGGGTTCGATCCCCGGGTCGGGCCAAAAAATGTGTACCAGAGTTTTCGGTAAGAAATTCTTAGCGTTTGCCCGGAGTATGCAAATTGGCGGTCTAGTACCCCCGTGCCTCAGAAAGCACGTTAAGCCGTTGGTCCTGCATCCCTCTTCGGTCGTGTCGCACTGGTGTCCCATCGGCATATGAGGGTAAGGGAAGGAGAGTGCACTTGTGTTTGCGCACACACTTGAGCACTATAATATATCCTGCTTCGTGGCTGATGGTTACGATCGGCCGCCGTAGCCGTAATCGGTTGGAGGATATTAACACCGTTATATTATTTTCAGATACATTGAACATCCGAGGCTCCGATATACCGTACAATCCAGTCTTTTTTTCGTACCTCATTATTCGAACGAACATGGTAAGTATTGGCGTGTCATCCATTTAGTAGGACGGTAGCGCACTTGTGACTCCTCTGGTGTCGCGTGTGTCCACGGGCGGCGACAATCGCTTACCATCAGGCGATCCGTCTGCTCTTCAGCCAACTATCACATAAAAAAAAAGTAGGTCACCTGTTGCATGGAAGATTACCAACTGAATCAAGTGTCAATAAGGTCCAACCTCAGCATGTGCTGAAACTGCTGTGTTGGTTTTAGTGGTGAGTGTGGGGCTAATGGCGCCACGATCCATCCCCTACGATGTCAACTCGTACAGGGCGTCCAGGGTCGAATACGAGCATGTACTTCTAGATTTATCTAATCTATGTGCGTATTTCTACCATTAGTTCGGCAGTGAGGGAAAACATCGTGGGTTTCCTCACGATGTTTTCCCACCATCACATGTGTCGGATAGTTTCTGAAACGTGTAACCATGATTCAGTTGGTCTGGTTTGGTAGGGTTGGCAGCGCACTTGTGACTCCAATGGTGTCGCGGGTGTCCGTGGCTTTCGGAAATCGCATACCATCAGGCGATCCGTCTGCTCGTCTACCACTATAATTACACAAAAAAAGAGAATAGTCATAAAAAAATGTCCCAATCTTTTCCTTTTAGTCGGCCACCAACAACGTGTTTCTATTTTGGGGCAGCGGGCAGCTGTCTGGAGATGTCGAGGCTCACTTGGCCTCCGAGGGGACTCAGCTCGTGGTCCTCCCGTACTCAGAGATATTCCAACATTTGGAAGATATGACGGTGAGTCGCTGGAATTTTATTTGGCCCAGTAATAGGGATAATACTGGTTCTAAAATTATTTAAACTAGTGGCCCACCCTCACTTTGTTTCGAGACTTAAAAACTTGCCCACTTATTACAAATTGCGAACTAACTCCTGGATCAAACTTCGTGCCAGTCTCTTTTAATATTCCGTGTTGGAACGGGATCACACCATATTCAAGAAAAAAAAGAAAAATCATGTTGACACTTCATGTGACTGTAATTTCACTTATTATTATAGTCCATTCAGTATGAAGGCCAATAGGACAGTTCTTTTTTGACATTAAAAGTGAGACGCTCCTTTTAAACCGAACCGATATTTTTAAGAATCGAGAATATTTTCTTTAGAAATCTAATCTACTTCTTATTGATTTTTAATTTTAATCAACATTTTATCTGTGACTTTGAATTATCTGGATATGAAATACAATATGTAAATATTCTTAGTGGTACACACGCCATAAATCACCTTTATTTAAATATGTATTTTATTTATCTGAAAAATTACGACACTCGCTTGACATGTCGGAACCTGTGGTCGGAACCACCTTCGTCACCAAAAGAAATTACTTACTAGTTCTTGGTTCCTAATAGTCTGTTCCTAATGGAATCCATGCGGACATATTTTGCACGAGACAATCAAGCGCGGATCCATCATTCAAAAAAGGTTGTGGTCACAGCATTCAAAGTGACATTATTGAATCCAATCATGGTGAAGTTGGATCTCACGACTACGTTACGCCATCTAGCGGTTTAAAAAAATTTAAGCACCCTCATTAAGTAGCGCTACAGACGCCTCGCTACGCGGCTCGAAGTTTTGGCGGCACGGCAATAAGTTGTCAAAAATGTGACATAAGTCATAACATGTCAGCATATCGTCTATGGCTCTTTGCTGCGTTCCAAATCACGCACGTTTCATGATTCATTGTGTTTTTTAAATTTTATTAAGGCTTATCGTTCATTATCATCAGCCTATCGATCTCAATAGACCGTAAAAAGGTGACGTCACAAGTCTATTAAGGTTGTGGGCATGCCCATCGTGCCCACAACGGTGGATCCGCCCTTGGAGACAATAATAGTGATTCGATGGTAAGATGGCCGCCATACCGATTACTGATTTATTGCAATTGTTTGTGTCAATACCTATGAGCAAAAATTCCGTTTAGCGCATTATGCAATTCATAAAATATTTTTACAAATTTATTGGTAATAAATCTTTATTGAACAAAAACACAAGAAAATAAAGACAATAACTAAGAAATAAAATTAAACTAAAAGTAAATAAACAGGAAAGTTAAAACAAAGTAGGTCCCCGTGACAGTGTCCCCAAAATGCTGGCAGCATTACCCCGCTGGATCGCGATGGAAATTCGCTGGGCGAGGTAGCTGCCAGCTTTTGGCTCTCCCGTGACTTCGACTAGACGCTTAGCTAAGTCACGGAAGAAAGAGAGAGCGTCGGAACCCCACGGGCCCAGTGTTTCAACACCGAAAGCTACAAAGTGGTAGGCACCAGATAGATGCCTATACTTTGCAGCTTTCAGTCTCTCTGCAGCGTCAGCCGCAGCTCCGGCACTCCTCGTAGTCCCGGGAAGATGAGACGGTGCCAGAGTGTCGACGCAAGTAGCATCCCACACTAGAGCACGTCCCATCCCTTAAATCTTTTAAGTTCTTGTTCATATTAATTGAGAAAGTTTAATAGTACTTGTTATGTTGGAAGAATAAGAACACCAGATAGCTAATGAGTTTTACAACTTAATATTTTTGTTTGTAGAAAGATGGATGCATGATAGATGACGTTTGAACTGTCTTATTCACCTTCACATACTGAATGGACTATAGTCTGTGCTTTTGTCTGTGCCTTTGGTCTGTGCCTTTGGTCTGTGCCTTTGGTCTGTGCCTTTGGTCTGTGCCTTTGGTCTGTGCCTTTGGTCTGTGCCTTTGGTCTGTGCCTTTGGTCTGTGCCTTTGGTCTGTGCCTTTGGTCTGTGCCTTTGGTCTGTGCCTTTGGTCTGTGCCTTTGGTCTGTGCCTTTGGTCTGTGCCTTTGGTCTGTGCCTTTGGTCTGTGCCTTTGGTATGTGCCTTTGGTCTGTGCCTTTGGTCTGTGCCTTTGGTCTGTGCCTTTGGTCTGTGCCTTTGGTCTGTGCCTTTGGTCTGTGCCTTTGGTCTGTGCCTTTGGTATGTGCCTTTGGTCTGTGCCTTTGGTCTGTGCCTTTGGTCTGTGCCTTTGATCTGTGCCTTTGGTCTGTACAAAAATAACAAAATGAAGTTCCGAAACGAAATGAGCACACGAAAAAAAAATATCATGGAAGGCGAGAGAGGCGGTGGCTCATTCCCGCGCTCCTGAATGAACTACCATTCGAGTTTCTCAATAACATAACTAGCAAACATCATCTCAAGAGCACCCTGAGAAAACATTTTTTATCTTTATGTCCATGATGGCGAATCCGGTGTGCGTCGGTCAACTAGCTACAGCCTGTGCGGATAAAGAATGGGATATGTGCGTCTATACTCGCACCCCACGAGTGCGAGTATAGACGCAAATAGTGTGCGAGCGAGAAGTGAATAGATGTGCCGCCACTTCTGATCCCACTCTTTATCCGCACTACCTCAGATTAATGTACATATGATTAGCTACAACCTGTGCGGATAAAGAATGGGATATGTGCGTCTATACTCGCACCCCACGAGTGCGAGTATAGACGCAAATAGTGTGCGAGCGAGAAATGAATAGATGCGCCGCCATTTCTGATCCCATTCTTTATCCGCACTACCTCCGATTAATGTATATATGATTAGCTACAACCTGTGCCGATAAAGAATGGGATATGTGCGTCTATACTCGCACCCCACGAGTGCGAGTATAGACGCAAATAGTGTGCGAGCGAGAAGTGAATAGATGTGCCGCCACTTCTGATCCCACTCTTTATCCGCACTACCTCAGATTAATGTACATATGATTAGCTACAACCTGTGCGGATAAAGAATGGGATATGTGCGTCTATACTCGCACCCCACGAGTGCGAGTATAGACGCAAATAGTGTGCGAGCGAGAAATGAATAGATGCGCCGCCATTTCTGATCCCATTCTTTATCCGCACTACCTCCGATTAATGTATATATGATTAGCTACAACCTGTGCCGATAAAGAATGGGATATGTGCGTCTATACTCGCACCCCACGTGTGCGAGTATAGACGCAAATAGTGTGCGAGCGAGAAGTGAATAGATGCGCCGCCATTTCTGATCCCATTCTTTATCCGCACTACCTCCGATTTATGTATATATGATTAGCTACAACCTGTGCGGATAAAGAATGGGATATGTGCGTCTATACTCGCACCCCACGAGTGCGAGTATAGACGCAAATAATGTGCGAGCGAGAAGTAAATAGATGCGCCGCCACTTCTGATCCCATTCTTTATCCGCACTACCTCCGATTAATGTACATATGATTAGCTACAACCTGTGCGGATTAAGAATGGGATATGTACGTCTATACTCGCACCCCACGAGTGCGAGTATAGACGCAAATAGTGTGCGAGCGAGAAGTGAATAGATGCGCCGCCATTTCTGATCCCATTCTTTATCCGCACTACCTCCGATTTATGTATATATGATTAGTTATAGTGGTACATAAGTATAATAAGTAACTGATAAGACAAGTTGTGTCGGTATGAAAGAGATTGAGTAAATGCAGACAAATGTGTTTGTGTATATGCGTGTTAGTGTGTGTGTACTGGCTAATTATCTCCAGTAGGTACATGTTTAATGTTGCTAAGAGTTATTTTTCAAAAGATAATATCCACGAGAGCTCTGCCGACAAACTGTGTCACAGTTTGGCAGATGTTGAATTGTAACTTATGGATTATTTTAGTCTGAACAATAAATTAAAAAAAAAACTTAAACAAAAAGCGATTTATTCATAAACGTCCAATAAACCTTTGTTAGCTAAAACGGTGTCATGAAGCAGTTACGCTTTTGAAAGAAGAAAAATCATACACATTTTTTGTAAAAAGAATTAAAACTGCTTTATAAGCATGGAACTAGAAAACAGCGGAATGTAAGTATCATTTTCGTAAAAAACGTCACAGAGTGTGAAAGAGATCGTATCGCCTCTGACGCAGATTCTGTACGGGTGCGATAGAGAAAGAACGTCGCCCAGCATGTCACCACAGTAATAATGGCTTCGCGCAGTTTTTCAAGTATGGCTTTCTATGAAAAGGCACAGTCTGTATACATTGCACGTAATTATAACACCGTTTTAGCGATAGAGTAAGATATTTTTTACAAATAATAAGACCCTTGTTCTATTAATTACTTTCTTATTTTCAGAGCACACTACAAGACGGCAGCATAGTTTGGATGTCACAAGATGGCAGCCATGCCTTGTATTCTGCTGTTGAAGCTGTAAGTTATAGGTAATGGAGGATAAAAATGAATGAACCAGTCTAAACTTTTCCTTTAACTTTATCTTTTTTGTTTCCAGGCTGGTAATGTTAACATTTTGTCTACTCTGTCGCCGGTGCAGCCAATCAAAGCCATCAAAAATGAAGTGGAATTGAAGGTAAGTTAAAAAATTTACTAGGCTCAAAGGGCCAATATTCAATAGTTAGTTGCTTCCATTTATAAAGGGGCCGTCCATTAATGACGTGATCTTTTTTAGCATTTTTTAAGCCCCCCCTCCCCCCCCCCCCATTCGCAACATCACGTATATTTTTAGTACCTATAAAGAATTTTAAAAATTTTAAAATGTAGGTAATTAAATACAGGTATAAACAATAATTTTATTTTATTCTGAAATTAAGGACCATGCTTAGAATAATAACAAATTATTCTATGGGACCATGATAAAAATGTCTAGACTAGGTTGCAAGTTCTTTTTGACTGACATAAAAATAATAATAATACACGTGAAATAAATACACGTGATATCTTACTACACCCCCTCTCCCCCTTGTGTTATTTTCGTGATTTTTATCAACCCCCCCCCCCCCCCCCACTTCTAGCCTCATACGTGATTAATGGACAACCCCAAAGAGAAAGAAATCCTACAGACAGCCGCAACGCTTATGGGTAATCTGAAAACACGAAACGCTTGCTCTATGTATACGACACCTAGCGCCATTTATTGGTATTTATAAAGTGGAACTTATGTTCCGAAAGGACGTGAGTGCGGGCCACTAGTCAACTATAAACTAAGGGCGGTCAGCAAACATAGTGGTGTTCCAGTTCGCCGCTATGCGTGGGCGCAGAGATAGGGCTTGACCAATCGAAAAGTTCTTGTTGTACTTGCTCGGTCACACGGTTGAAGCTTTCGATTGGTCAAGCGCACTCCGCCACCCGCGTCCCGCGGACCATGGCAAGGTACGTAGACTTTGTTGCGGTAAAGCTATAGATGGTCATTTCACTTAGTTTATTTTTTTTTTGTATTATGGAAAAAATAGTTCAGCGGTGTTCGTTAGATGGAGCTTATAAAAAGCAATCAAGCAGATGGTTCGGCGTTGTTTCGGTAGATGTCACTATGCATTTTTACAACGCGCTAGTTAAGCGTGTTTCCGAAACAATAACCTCAAAACAATTTCAAAAAAGTATATATGAAATAAACCAGAGTAGGTATTATACAATGTACTCTGTGCTAGAGATCTAAAAGGTATTTTGGGACTTTTGTTTTATAGCAAATAAAATTATAAATAAATAATAAATATTTCATAACATCACATTGATCTGACTCCGAGATAGGTAGCTCAAGCACCTGTGTTACGGATATCAGAATCAACAGTGGGATTACAAATATATACATATAATACTTTTCTTTTGTAAATACATACTTATAATACATATAAAATTATTTCTGACTAGTGGCTCCCGGCGAACTTCGTTCCGCCTGCTTTTTGTTTCATTTCTCACCTTTTAGGCCTTCCCTGGATTACGACAAACATTTTAAAACTAAAATCAGCTCAATCGGTCCTGCCGTTCTCGGGTTTGAATCAGACTAACAAACATCAATTAATTTTAATTTATACAGATATTTTATTTCATCGTCTCCCTGACTGACTCTCGAAGGCGGCCGTACTACATAGCCGTTGAGTATTGGTCGTTTTCCTCTAGATGGCGCTAGCACTGGCTAGCCGACTGATGCCTCTATCTCAGTATACTATATAAGTTACTCTGTGATGGGAAGGTCGACTTTGTAGCGGTAAAGCTGTAATATGGATACCTAAATTTTAATTTGCTTAACCACATCTCGTCTCCAGGGCTTCAGATCAGCTCACGTTAAAGACGGTATCGCGATCATCAGGGCTTTCCGCTGGGTGGAGGAGCAGGTGGCAGCCGGGGCCAATATCACAGAGATGGACGTATCTGACAAATTGGCTGAGATGAGGACGTAAGTTATTTTAGGGGTTCCACAAGGGAGCAAACTTGGTCCTACTTTTAAACTACTAATTCGCTAACATGCGATCGCATCGTAAGATATACTCAGACCCCCTTATTACAAATCCCGATCTAATAAAAGTTCCGGAACTAAACTCGTTCCAGCCCCTTTTAATATTACGTCTTGGAGGAAGATGACATGAGCATTAGCACGCTAATAACTTTAGATCGCGTTTTGAAATAAGGTGGAAGGGGTTTTACAAGGGTCCAGGGTGGGTCCTTCTTTTTTTAATCTACTTACAAAATTGTAAGATAGAAGACTAAGAAGCAAAAGTTATACTCAGAGGGTTCTGCAAGGGTCCAACCTGGATCTTATTTATAATCTACTAAGTTATTATTCGTGGACTTCTAAAAGGCTTTCATAAGGCTCTCATCTCAGAGCGTGAGTTGTGTTTTAGGGGTTCTACAAGGGGCTAACCTGGGTCCTACTTTTAACCTATTACACAATATTTTTTAAAGGTCAGAGCATATTTTACACACAGGGCATTCTACAAGGATCTTATCTACGTTTAAAGGACCAGAGAACAGACCATATAAATAGGAAGAAGAAACAAGGAAAGGCAGCTGATTTATAGATATTATTGTTTAATATAACACATAAATTCCATACATATATTGTGGAAATAACAACTCGAGATGACTGGATGAACGGGCGTTTACCTTGTGAAAAAGACAGTATAATCTGGTACACTCATGGGTCTAAAATGGGACCCAACGTAGGCTTTTGAACAAGGCACAATCAAGGTCTATCAAAACATGGGCAAGCTAGCATCCATTTTCCAAGCGGAGGTATACGCCATAATTGAGTGTGTGGAAACCAGTCTGCAAAGGAAATATTTGAACAAAACTATATACATAAACTCGGACCGTCAGGCGGCTCTGCTAGCACTTAGGGCGTACTCTACAACATCCAAACTAGTAGAAGACTGTATGACTAGACTAAACCTTCTAGGTCAATGTAACAGAGTAACACTTAGGTGGGTTCCAGGACACGTCGGGATTGGAGGCAACGAGATTGCTGATGAGCTCGCAAGGGCAGGATCGGAGGGTACATGGTACAATCCAAAAACCCTTCTGCGGCTTACCCAAAAGTCTTATCCGACAGACACTGGAAAGAATACACATAAATCACGCGAATCATGGCTAAAATGTCGGGATTAACCCATTCCAAGCTACTCATAAAGCCCTTTGACCGCAGAACATACGCATCCTAGTAAAAGCTTTAACCGGTGACTGTTGCTTCAATAAGCACATGGCCACTATAGGACTGAGTGACACTAGAATCTGCAAAATGTGTAACGAGGCGGATGAAACCTGTGTATAGGACACATAATCACTGATGCGCAAACGCAGCTTACACCTGGGAAAGCACTTTTTGAGCCCCAACGAAGCAAGGGATCTCAGTCCCAAACAACTAATACACTTTCTGAAAAGTGTAGGGTTTGGGACTGATACGTAGCACAGTGGTGATCACAATAGATCAAACTGGTCGCAGTGATACTGGTCTGGATAGAACCTGGATAGCCCCAGCTTAAAATAAAAAAATATACATATAACAAATAAATATAGATAAATAGCCCGTAAAAACCTATAGATTGTGTAAGTAAACTTATTAAAGTAATATAGGCTATTACTAAACTGATTATTGATTCTTTTTCAGGTTAGAGGAACACTCCCACGGGCCCTCGTTCTCGACCATCGCGGGAGCGGGGGAGCACGGCGCCGTCATCCACTACTCCCCCTCGCGGGAGGGGCCGCAGAGGGAGATCAGGGGGAATGACATGCTGCTAGTAGACTCTGGTGGACAATATAAGTGAGTCTTGTAAATTGAATTTTTCCTCCTCAACTTGCGGGCTGCCTGTTGCGTGTTAGCAACTTTAGCTTCATCCCGGAAATATTGCTTAAGTTTTGGTCTAGAGCCAATACCGATTCATTGAAGCAAAACCGGTATTTTCGGCATTGGCTCTAGACCAAAACTTAAGCAATATTTCCGGGATGAAGCTAAAGTTAGCAATGATTTGTCCTATAATTAAAAACATTGACACAATTATTTATTTATTATTTGAAAGAAATGGGGTGAGCCCTGCGTCTCATAGCCACTGCGACCAGTAGATGATCTATTGTGGCAGCCCCGTAACCTTTTACAGCACCTCATTTAGCTCCAGTTCCAGGATAAACCGGAGATTGGAGCTGATGGGGGAGCTTTTGATCTCGTCTGCTGAGATCATGTGCGCTGCAGAAGCTGGCACGGCTTCTGCAGCGGTGCAGCGCTATGCATTCGCCGAGGACGTGGATAATCGTTTCCTCGTCCTCCTAACATTGACACAAAGTTTACTACGTGATAAATATGTGGTAATCAATAAGTTACTTAGCAAAAATTTACTAATACTATAACTAAATGCTCATTTATTCCTTTATTAAATTAACTTAGGTTTACAAGTTCTAATACTTAAATTAAATGTAGCGTTTGACTAGGAAGTAGGATTCCTACAAGGAATCAGTTCTAAAAATAAAATATTTATCAAATTTAAACATCGTACAACAGTCTCAACATAAACAAAACGAACCAAAAAAATACACGTCTAATTCATTGTCATAGAACATAAAATTAATATAAGTAATTAAAATTAAGCGGGACGCCCAGAGAAAACTGAACATTTGGCGAGAAATTCGGCTACTCGATTGTTGCCGAATTCATCGGTTTGGTCGTAAGATCTTTCATAATTATGGTTATGTTTCTTATTTATTTTACTAAAACCGAAAATACCGTATATCCCGGTTTTTGTGAAATGAATACTGGTATTGATTAGTGCTAATTTTGGCCCGGTGTTCCGGTATTTTCGAATTACGAACCCTTTTTGCGTGTCTCCATTTACCGTCATGTGAGATTGTGGCGTCTGATTATTCGAAAAAAAAAATAGATGGCGCAAGGTGTCAAATAGGTACATCGTTTTTACCCGACTACGGCGAAGCAGACAGGAGGGTTATAATTTTGACTTGTATGTAGGTATATAGTTGTTCATCTGTTTCCTCATAACTTCTAAACTAGTTAATCTAGTTATCATATTTGAACAAATGAGGTGTCGATAGTATCGTCTTGATTGTCTTCTGGTTATAGGCGACATGACGTCACGTTAAATTGATTACAAAATAAGTTACCGAGTGAGCACAAAAAAAAATGGGTTGACGGTACCGTGTGGGGTATCAAATGAAAGAGCTTTTTTAGCACATTTCAAATACATATTATATATGTAGGGATAATGCATAATTCAGGCAAAACTCAGCGGATTACCACAAAAATAACTTTTATTTTGCACAACAAATCTTTTCCGTTAATCATTCAATCTGACAACTTCTTTTTTCATTACCTGACATACATTGACATTTAAAGATCGTTTACAGAGACAGCTAAAAAATTAAAAAAAAATCTATAAAAATATTAAATTATCCGACACGGCCATCCTGTTCTTCATCTGTCCCAGATGAATAATCTTCGGGTGTACCCCATGGCTTCATGAGGTCGGCTGAGGTGGTTGTATTGATAGGGCCTTCATTCTGTCCAATTTTCTTGACAGCATAGCGATCATTTCTGTTGCATTTGACAATCTCATAAGGTCCTAAATATTTGGGGTATAACTTGGATCCTTGAGAAAACTGCGTCTTTTTGATGGCTACTAAATCACCAACATCATAGGTTATTGCTCTTTTCCTTTTCTTATTGTAATTTCTTATGTTTTCATCTTGTATTTTCTGTATTGATTCTTTGGCTTTATTCCTTAATTCTAGTCTTTTCTCATTAAAGTTCTGTATCTTTTCCTCTTCTATTAACTTATTAAGTTCATCGTCTTGATCTCTCATTTTGGTGCCAAAAAGCAACTCAAATGGACTCATTCCAATTGCTCTTTGATATGTTCCGTTCAGACATCGTTGTACTTTAGATACACGGCGGTACCATTTCGTTGGATCATCAGCACTCAGTTTACTCAACACGGCTATTATAATTTGATGAATGCGTTCAACCTGACCGTTGCCTCTGGGTTGTCCTGTCGTGATAGTATAATGCGTCACATTTTCGTCTTCACAGTACTGTCGGAAATCGTTCGAGGTAAATGCAGCATTGCGGTCAGTGATGATTCGTTCTGGCGCACCAAATGTTTGCTGTTGAAGTTTAAGCTTATCTAACGTCTCATCAGTGCTCAAAGTCTTCACTGGGTAAATCCATGTAAATTTGGTATAAGCGTCTACTACTGTAAGGATGTATTTGTAGTTCTTGTGAGTGGAAGTCATTGGTCCCAAATGATCAATATGATATGTTGACAGTGGAACCTCGCCTTTATCGATAGGATGAAGAAAACCTTCTTTCTTGCCTCTTTTATGAGATACTAGGATGCACTCAACGCAATTACCTATAACTCTCTTTATCTTCTCTGCTAAATTCTCTATAAAGTATTCTCTTACTATCAATTCTTCTGTTTTAACTATTCCGAAATGCCCTTTTTTCGTGATTTCTTCTAATTATCTCACATTGCATCTTTTTCGGTACAACAATTAGTTTATTATTATTTTTCCATTTGTATAATATTTCATTTTGCAAAACATAATCCTGGTAACTTTCTTTCTCTAAAATCTTCTTTATCAATCTTATGTGTTCGTCTTCATTTTGCGCTTTCCTTATACGAGCTATAGTTTCTGTAATCATCAAACAAGTTGGATATCTGCTCAAAGCATCTGCGTGTTTCATGCGTGTTCCTGGTCTGTGTTCTATCTTGTAGTCGAATTGCTCTAATTGTAAAGCCCAACGAGCAACTCTGGGAGGTAAGTCCTTCTTTTGCAGCGTCATCGTAAGAGCTGAACAATCTGTAACTATTTTGAAGTTTATTCCTAGGAGATAAACTCTAAACTTTTTTAATGCTGTTACAATGGCCAGGACTTCGAGGTGATAACTGTGGTATTTTCTTTCAGGTGGTGTAGTCTTTTTACTCATGTAATGAATTGGATGAAATTGGTTATCTTTAAGGCTTCTTTGCAGGAGAACCGCTCCATAACCGTCTTGACAGGCGTCTGTGTGTAATTCGGTCTCTAAATCAGGATTGTATATTCGGAGGATTGGAGAACTGCATAATATTTGTTTCAATTCGGTAAATGCCTTCTCACAATTTTCGTCAAAATTAAACTCAGTATCTTTCTTCAATAAATCTGACATGGGCTTCGCGATCAGTGCATAATCTTTAACAAATTTCCTGAAATAGCCGGTTAATCCTAGAAATGACTGAACAGCTTTGATGTGGTTAGGTTTAGCAAAATTAGCTACAGCTTTTATCTTGTCTGGAGATGGTTGGACTTCGTTATCACAAATAATGTATCCAAGATATTGAATTTTCCTCTTTAAAAAATGACATTTTTTCCAATTAAATTCTAGACCAAATTCTTCAGCTCTTTTGAGTACCTTCTCTAATCTGTTTATTCCTTCTTCTTCTGTCTTTGATGGTATTATTAGATCATCTAAGTAAGTTAGTAGAGTGCCATTTATAATGAAGTCGCCAAATATATCGTTAACGTATCTTTGAAAAACGGACGGGGCTGTACATAAGCCAAAAGGCATTTTTTTAAATTCGTACTGTCCTTGAGGTGTTACAAAAGACGTATACTTCTGGCTGAGTTCGTTAACTTTTACGTGTAAAAAGCCATTCTTTAAATCCATTCTTTAAATCAAGAGAGGTGAAGAACTTCGCTTCCTTCAGTTTATCTATCTGATCCTCGATTATGGGTAAGGGAAAACGTTCTTTAATTACTTTCTTGTTTAATCTTCTAAAATCTATGCACATTCTTCGAGATCCGTCTTTTTTATCAGCTAAAACTATTGGGCTTGCGAAATCAGATTTGCTCGGTTTGATTATGTCCTTCTTTAGCCATTCTTCTATCTGATCATTTACAGCAGACATTTCTAAAGGTGACAAACGGCGTGGATTTTGATAAACGGGATTTTCATCAGTTAGTATTATCTTTAATTCAACATTGCTATCTTTCTTCTTTTCATCTGACTTGTATTCTTCACACATCTTTCGAATCCTTCCGGTAAATTTAGAATCTTCTATATCATACTCATGTTGTTCTCTTTCTTCCATCAGGAGTGTTAAATGTTTAATCTTTTCCATGAAGACACCATCGGGAGTAAAGCAGACTTCAAAATCCTTAAGAATGGGGCTTCCGATGATCATCGCGACAGGTATCTCATTATCCTTGACAATATGGAACTTGACATCTGTAAAAGTGTCATCAATCTGTACTCTCGCCGTAAATGTTCCCTGGGTGTTAACTTTATTTTCAGCTATACCGGTTAAGCATGTTGATTCAGTCTTATAATCTTCAATTTCTTCTTTAATCTTCTTAAATTCCGATTCTGTCATTAAGTTCACATCGCTTCCAGTATCAATTAGAGTAATAAAGTCTTTTCCATTAATCTTTATCCTTTTGTAGGGAACTTTATCTATTTCTTTCTTAGTTTGAATGTTTAACGTAGTCTTAGGTTTTTTACATTCCGTGGATTTATGGCCAAATTCATTACATTTAAAACATTTAATGCCTTTGGAACAGTTGGGTGCTTGATGATCTGTGTCTCCGCAGTTGATCTCTTTATGTTAGTTATTTTGCGATTTGGATGACTTCCAGACGAGTGACTAGACTGAGTAAGCTTCCCTGACATCTTTCTTCTAAATTCACTATATGTGTCAAGCTTCTTTCGAAAATCTTTCAGGTCTGAAGCGCCATACAGAATAATTTTGTTTGTCTCCAAATCACGAATACCATCAATAACATATTCCATCAATGCAGCGTCTTCTACTTTGCCGTGTAAAGCCATTTCTTTCATAGTGAGAAAGTATTGTTGGTAAGTTTCATCGTTCTTCATTTTACGTGAGGCGAGCTTTTTGTGAATAATCGCGCTATTTATCTTGGGGCCGAATTCTTCTTTCAGTGCCTTCTTCAAACTAGCGTAATCCTTAACTCTTCCAAATGACCTTAGAAACAGCTTGGCAGTTCCATCTAAAAGTCTCTTTGCGTAAATCAGCTTCTCGACTTTGGACCAATTCATGATTTGCGCAGTATCTTCAAATTCATCGAAGAATGTCTCAATCGGGTATGAGTCATCGCCGGTGAACAATGTCATAGACTTCTCTAAATCCTTGAAAGGATATTTGTACTTCAGGTTCGGATTCACAGTCATTGTCAATTTTATTTTCATCTTTCTTTGGCGGCATCGTGGAAGTAGTACTATTATTATTCTTAAAAGTCTTCGAATTTCGTCTTTTCGTCGTAGTGCAATATGTTACTTTAGTCCGATCCATTAACCTTCAATTTTCAGCCTTTGGGACAAGTTTGTTGAAAAAAACTACCACTTTAGTACAATTTTTCTACGGTGGCAACATTTTGAAAAAAACTACCAATTAGTGGAATTTTTCTACGGTGGCAATATTCTGCAATATCGATAAAACAGTAGTCGAGTCTGATTGGTCCCTCGTCGGTAAAACAGCTTTTGATGGCGGATCTTCGGCGATTTCCGTGATGTGAATTTGTAGTAAAAACGTCTTTAGTCTTCTATTTACCTGAGATTTTTGCATATCCCGGATGAGCCCCCATAAAGTTGTAGGGATAATGCATAATTCAGGCAAAACTCAGCGGATTACCACAAAAATAACTTTTATTTTGCACAACAAATCTTTTCCGTTAATCATTCAATCTGACAACTTCTTTTTTCATTACCTGACATACATTGACATGTAAAGATCGTTTACAGAGACAGCTAAAAAATTAAAAAAAAATCTATAAAAATATTAAATTATCCGACATATATTTAAGCACATTTCAATTACATAGTATTATTACACACACTTATTACACTGAAGATCTTTGGGGAATATCAGTGGACATTCTAAAAAATATAATACTAGCTATTGCACCCCATTTGGCAACGATATTCAACAGATGTATTGATGAGGGTCAGTTTCCTAGCTTAATGAAGTACAGCAAAATCATACCGTTATTTAAATCAGGTGAAAAAAGTGACCCTTCTAACTTTAGGCCTATTTCTATATTACCAGCACTGAGTAAAATTTTTGAAAAAGTCATATTCGTTCAGTTGCTGTCTCATTTTAAAGTTAACGATTTACTTCATAATAAACAATTTGGGTTTACCAAGGGTAAGTCAACCACTGACGCAGGAGTTGCACTTATCAAGTATATTTTTGATGCATGGGAAAACAAACAGGATGCAATTGGTGTTTTCTGTGACCTCTCGAAGGCGTTTGATTGCGTTGAGCATCAAACATTGTTGTTGAAGTTAGCTCACTATGGTGTTCTAAATAATGCATTAAGTTTGATAAATTCTTACTTATCAGATAGACTTCAGAAAGTCAGTGTCAATGGAATTGACTCTTCAGGCGCCCCTTTATTAATGGGAGTGCCCCAAGGATCAATATTGGGACCTCTGCTCTTCCTGATATACATAAATGACCTCCCTTACTTTGCACAAGATCTTTGTGAAGTAGTGTTATTTGCTGATGATACCTCGTTGATTTTTAACGTTGACCGTCGAAAAGATACGTTTGACGACGTAAATGACACCCTCTCACAAGTGCTACATTGGTTTACAACTAACAACTTGCTTTTAAATGCCAAGAAAACCAAATGTGTAAAATTCACTATGCCCAATGTAAAGCAGGTCAACACTAACGTCGTTATGAATAATGAACATATTGAAGTTATTAATTCGACAATTTTCTTAGGTATTACACTGGATTCCAAACTGCAATGGAAGCCACACTTGGCAGCCTTGGCGGGAAGACTTAGTTCCGCCGCATATGCGGTTAAGAAGATCAGACATCTGACTGATATTGAAACCGCGAGACTGGTTTATTTTTGTTATTTTCATAGTATAATGTCATATGGTCTTTTGTTGTGGGGGTCGGCGGCTGAGATACAGACTATTTTTGTATTGCAGAAGAGGGCCATCCGCTCCATATACAACCTTAGGCCTCGCGATTCGCTGAAAGAACTGTTTAAGAATATCGACATTTTAACTGTAGCTTCCCAATACATTTTGGACTGTATTTTGTACGTGCGAAAGAACATTGATATTTTTTCTAAAAAATCTGATTGTCATGGTTTTAACACTAGAAATAAACACAAGCTCGCGATTCCAAATCTGAAGCTCCAAAAGATTAATAGTTCATTTGTTGGTCAAAGTATTAAAATGTACAATAAGTTGCCACAAAATGTTATTGAGTTACCAACGCATAAATTTAAATCCCACGTGAAAACCTGTTTAATGAGTAAAGGATACTATACAATTGTAGATTACTTAAATGATAAGGATTCATGGACATGATGACCTCCGTGCCTGCACACATGTAGTAATTGTATAAATATTTACTGGAATCATTATTATTATATAATTAATCATTTTTAATAAATTAGGCTTAGCAGCATTTATTAATGTATACAAATTGATTAGTATTGATTAATCAAACAATTGACAAGATGCTAACCACCTACTATTGTACACCTCGTCCTGCAGTTTATTAGTATTGGATTAAGTACTCTGTGACCTATGAGGGGAACCTAAGTAGTCATGCTCACTCAAATGTCTCTGAGGTGGTGGCGTTATGTGGCGGGTCATTACATTCCCTCTAATATGGTTGAGTGAAATGATGGCTGACACATACGTCATACTTGTGAACAGGTGCCACCTTTGGGGACTGGTCCGCTTCGGTTTACCTCATATTTAGCTTTTAATTTGCTTCATTCTATTTTGTGTTGCATTAGACTGTATGACTTGGTATGAGGATAATAAACCATTGTAAAAAAGTTGGCGATTAAAAAGAGTAACTGGCGAGTTTCTTGCCGGATCTTCTCGACCAGAAACAACTTTCCGAGCCGGTGGTAGAATCGCATTATGTTTATTTATTTCTTTAGTATATTTTATGTATCAACATATATATGTATTAACATGTAAATTATACATAAGTACTTATAAATAGTTTTAAGTCATTCAAATGTATGACGATTTGTAAGTGCTGTGTACAAGCCTATGCAAATAAAGAATTATTTGAATATGTGTATTTATACCGTCCGTGCGTCATAGCAATCAGGGCTCACATAATACCAGCGCCATGGCCTACAGGAAGGTACCTACCCCTTCCTTAAGTCGTGGCTTTAGCTGAGTGAGCTCCTTTTTGTATGCACCGCGACACACCTGGACACAATGTAGGTATATATTGCCCGCCTTAAATATTTAACTTGTAGGATTTTTTTTTGTTTATTTTTCCTTTGTTTTAATGTGTTGTTTTTACTGGTATAAACATCAGAAGTGTGTTTTTTTTGTTCTTCATTTTTAATGATGTGTGTCGTGTGTGTTTTACAAATAAATGTTTTTTATCTTTATCTTTAAATATGTTGAAAAACTTAGGTACAAATTTTGGACCGCGCCGGGGATCTAACCCGAGACCTCTTGCGCAGCCGTCGCTTTAAAGTGCGAACAACACACTGCGCCAACGAGGCAGTCAATAAATAGTATAGATGGGATATAAACAACTAAAATATAAGTATTATTCTTATTCCAGAGATGGCACCACCGATCTGACGCGCACGCGCCACATGAGCGCGTCGCCGACTCCCGCGCAGCGCCTCACCTTCACCAGGGTGCTGAAGGGGCAGATACAACTCGCCACCATGGTCTTCCCTAAACGCACTGTGGTGAGTACTTAAGGTGACGGGTAGGGCAAGCTAGCGACGCCAATCGATTTCAATTTTTAGCTACTAAATCAGATCTATTTTAAACCATTTCGGGGTTACAAGCTCTCGGCAAACACTTATTCTATTTATTAAATTACTACCATGCACAAATGTTGGGTCCGTTTTTGTGCGCGAAAAATAAATTCACGCCAAAAGTGGCCGCTTTTGGCGTGAATCAATTTTTCGCGTACGCGTAGGACCCAACATTTGTGCATGGTTATTTAATAAATAAGTAGTTTAAGTACCTATTTTCCGAGAGGTTGTAACCCCGAAATTGTAAAAAAAGATCCGGATCAGTAGCAAAAAATTAAAATCGATTGGCGTCGCTAGTGTGCCCTACCCGTCGCCTTAAGGCTACATTGACGAAATGATCAAATCAATTAATACACCTTTATTGTCAAAAAAAATCTGCTGTTCCATACAGCTGATTTTTAGGGTTCCGTAGCCAAATGGCAAAAACAAACCGTTATTAAATTC
>CM032491.1:8072980-8113257 GCA_019059595.1 Marasmia exigua | reverse complement strand
CACGATCTTTTGCTAGCCATCGGCTCACGGCGTAAGCAAAAAGCACTTACAACACCTTGCGGAATAAAGAATAGGGATCAGAAATGGCGGCGCATCTATTCACTTCTCGCTCGCACACTATTCGTGTCTATACTCGCCACCCCACGAGTGCGAGTGAATAGATGCGCCGCCATTTCTGTCCCATTCTTTATTTCCGCACAGTTTGTAGCAAATTCGTTCGACACACCAGGTCTCCGTAGCTTAGTCGTAAGCATTGCCCCGTTAGCAAAGATGGTTTGTAAAACCGAGCCTGTCAAAAATTTTTAAGCGCATTATTTACTTTAGATAAATTGCAAATATTGCTATACCCAAAATAAGATCATGTGTTTAACATCTCATCCTTGCATAAATACTTGGTATGTAGCCCAGCTAGTATAATAAACAATTCATTCAATTCAATATCTTTATTGCTTTCTCATATGTTGAACGAATATCTTAGAGCTTCACGACCTGATACCACCTTCTCCTTTCTACCAACCGGACATTGCGGAAGACGACAGGAATCCACCCTTACACTGTGCAAGTTCCACCAGCTCGTACTAAGCGTTTCGCTTCGTCCTTTCTTGGTACGAACTGCTAAGGAATGGAACAACTTGCCGGCTTCTGTATTCCCAGAGAGCTACAATTTGGGGTGTCTTTAAGTCGAGAGTTAATAGGCTTCTTCTGGGTAAGCACGCTACATCTTAGACCTTATTGTCACTTTCCATCGGGTGAAATGAGGTCAAGTGCAAACCCATTTAATATATAAAAAAAAGTTAAAAGGCCTAATTTGTTACCTAAGTTTGCGTTAAGGTGACGGGTAGGGCACACTAGCGACGCCTATCGATTCTAATTTTTAGCTACTAAACCGGATCTATTTTAAACAATTTCGGGGTTACAACCTCCAGGCAAATACTTATACTATTTATTAAATAACCATAACACAAATGTTGGGGTCCGTTTTTGTACGCGAAAAAATTGATTCACGCCACAAGTAGCCGCTTTTGGCGTGAATAAATTTTTCGCGTACGCTCGTCACAACAATCACATACATTGATCTGACTCCGAGATAAGGTAAGCTCAAGCACCCTGTGTTACAGATATCAGAACCAACAGTGGGATTACAAATATATAATCAGTACATAATAGTAGTAGGAGTGAAAAGAGTGGGAGGGCCACGCTTCGGCATGAATGGACCGGCTCGACCGGAGTGATATCACAGCCTCAGAAAAAACCGGCGTGAAGCAGCACTGTGCTGTGTTTCGGTGCGTGGATAGGGGGGTTTAAAGCTTGGCAGCGCACTTGTGACTCCACTAGTGAAGTCACAAGTACCCCGCCAAGTACCAAAGTCCCCTTCCTCCCGGATTGGGCATCTGCTACGTCACTCGCTCGGCCTCGGCGTCACAGCTTCTTTCTTCAAGCGACAGATTTCACCACAATAACGCCGTTATGGCGCAGTGGCTAGTGGGCATTTTAATTAAAGCGACGGTTGGCAAGAGGTCCCGGGTTCGATCCCCGGGTCGGGCCAAAAAATATGTACCTGAGTTTTCGGTAAGAAATTCTTAGCGTTTGCCCGGATTATGCAAGTTGGCGGTCTAGTACCCCCGTGCCTCAGAAAGCACGTTAAGCCGTTGGTCCTGCATCCCTCTTCGGTCGTGTCACGCTGGTGTCCCATCGGAATATGAGGGTAAGGGAATGGAGAGTGCACTTGTGTTTGCGCACACACTTGAGCACTATAATATATCCTGCGTACGTGGCTGATCGTTACGATCGGCCGCCGTAGCCGTAATCGGTTGGAGGATATTAACACCGTTATATTATTTTCAGATACATTGAACATCCGAGGCTCCGATATACCGTACAATCCAGTCTTCTTTTCGTACCTCATTATTCGAACGAACACGGTAAGTATTGGCGTGTCATCCATTTAGTAAGTAAAACATTAATAGACCACAAAAAAAGTATAAAAATAAATAAATATTTCACAACATCACATACATTGATCTGAATCCGAGATAGGTAGCTCAAGCACCTGTGTTACGGATGTCAGAATCAACAGCGGAATTACAAATATCATCGTCATCGTCGGCCCATTTAAGTCCCCACTGCTGGGGCACGGGCCTCCCTCAATCACATGAGGGGTAATTGCCATACTCACCACGCTTGGCAGACGGGTTGGCGAGGGTTTTGATATAAATGCAGAGTTTTTCTTCTCTGGGTGCTGATGATCATGCCAGCAGCTTTACCTTAGTCGCCTTTTACGACACCTCAGTAAGAGTGAGGGTGGCCTATTCTACCTGCTGTGTTGGTTTTAGTGGTGAGTGTGGGGCTAATGGTTCGAATACGAGCATGTACTTCTAGATTTTTCAAATCTATGTGCGTATTTCTACCATTAGTTCGGCGGTGAGGGAAAACATAGCTAGGAAACCTGCACGTGTCGGATAGTTTCTGAAACGTAAACGTAACCATTGGGCAGTGTGATGCAGTTGGTCTGGTCTGGCAGCGCACTTGTGACTCCACTGGTGGCGCGGGTGTCCGTGGGCGGCGGCAATCGCTTGTCTGCCACCAATGACATAAAAAAGAGAATAGTCATGAAAAATCTTTTCCTTTTAGTCGGCCACCAACAACGTGTTTCTATTTTGGGCCAACGGGCAGCTGTCTGGAGATGTCGAGGCTCACTTGGCCTCCGAGGGGACTCAGCTCGTGGTCCTCCCGTACTCAGAGATATTCCAACATTTGGAAGATATGACGGTAAGTCGCTGGAATTTTATTTGGCCCAGTAATAGGGATAATACTGGTCTTAAAATTATTTGAACAAGTGGCCCGCCCTCATTTTGAGACTTAAGGTGACGAGTAGGGTACCTACACCAGCGACACCAATCGATTTTAATTTTTAACTACTAAACCGGATCTATTTTAAACAATTTCGGGGTATCTATCTATTTCTATCTATCTATTATATCTAGATCTATTTTAAACAACCTCTCGGCAAACATTTATTGCTATTTATCAAATAACCATGCACAAATGTTGGGTCCGTTTTTGTACGCGAAAAATTGATTCACGCCAAAAGCGGCCACTTTTGGTGTGAATAAATTTTTCGCGTACGCGTTGGACCCAACATTTGTGCTTGGTTATTTAATAAACAGTATAAGTGTTTGCCGAGAGGTTGTAACCCTTAAATTGTTTAAAATAGATCCGGTTTACAAGTTACAAATTAAAATCGCTTGGCGTCGCTAGTGTGCCCTACCCGTCACCTTAAACACAAGGGGCTTTATTCGTAAACGTTCAATAAACCTTTGTTAGCTAAAACGGTGTTATTGCAGAAAAAAAAGAATGTACTGCTTTATAACACCGTTTTAGCCATAGAGTAAGGCTGCGTTTCCACAGAAGTGGAGCTGCGCGGAGTCGAGCAGAGACTTATAAAAAATTACCAATCACATTACTCACAATACACAAATCCGACCCGGCCGAGATGTGTATCTCACCTCCGCTCCGATTCTGTGTTAGCGGAATGGACAAAATTTAAAATTTCTGAGCTATGAAATAAAAAATACCATTTCTTTATTTGTTTTTCCGCTTCTCGAATATACATTTATTTATTTTGTATATTGCTTATTTATTGAGAATAAAATTACAAACTAAAAACGTAAGATGACGTCATCGGACGGCAGAATGTAAAATATTTCTTTGCTTAGCACATTATAGTTTTAAATTTAAACGAAATGCCATACCCATGACATGCAACTGTCAAAAAAAGACAACTTGTCAACGTTGAATGAATGAATGACGTTGAAAATATTGACACTAGTAGGTATTCTTTATCTTTGACGGTAGTACCTTTTTTATTAAAACAATGATAAGCAAAAGAATATCGCTGTATTCAGCCGTCCGATGACGTCATTTGGCGCTTACGTCTATTTAGAATATAAAGAATTTCAATAATTATTTTATGTATGAAAATGGCAAAATTTTGAAAAAAGAAAAAATATGGGGCTGTTCATTTTATGTCTTTTTTTCATATATATATAAATTCAATATAGACATGTTAAAAATATGAAATTTGTCCATTAAGTAGATTTACATTAAAATGTATGGTGCGCGGGGATAAGCGTGGCACAGCGGTATCGAGCATAGTAGAGCTGTGCGGAGTGATGCAGGGCTGTGCGGTGGAGAGCGGCGACATGCAGACTGAAAACAAAATGTATTTACAGCTCCGTTCAACTCATCTCCACTACACAGCTCCGCTCCGCTAGTCTCAGCTCTGCTCGGCTCCACTTCGCCCAGCTACACAACTCAACCCTGTGCCGCTTTAGTAGCAACACCTACCTATTTACACGGCTCTGCTCCGCTCAACTCCGCGCAGCTCCACTTCCGTGGAAACGCAGCCTAAGATAATCTTTACAAATTATACGACCCTAATTATATTAAGTACTTTCTTACTTTCAGAGCACACTACAAGACGGCAGCATAGTTTGGATGTCACAAGATGGCAGCCACGCATTGTATTCGGCTGTTGAAGCTGTAAGTTAAGTTATGGGGGATAAAAATTAATGAACCAGCCTAAACTTCTCCTTTACCTAATAATTTTTTGTTTCCAGGCTGGTAATGTAAACATTTTGTCTACTCTATCGCCGGTGCAGCCAATCAAAGCCATCAAAAACGAGGTGGAATTGAAGGTATGTTTTTTTATTTTTTTTATTTGAGAGGTGGCAGACGAGCAGACGGATCACCTGATGGTAAGCAATTCCTCCGCCCATGGACACCCGCAACACCAGTGGAGTCACAAGTGTGCTGCCAACCTTTTCCCCTTCCCCCCCATTGGGCCTCCGGTTACCTCACTCACACGACGAACACAGCGCAAGCGCTGCTTCACGCTGGTCTTCTGTGATGTTGAAACATTTACTAGGTTTCAATGTCCGATACGCGCCTCCCGCTCTTTGGGGACGTGGTGACAGGTTTCGTTCCATGAGCCCGTATCCCCCCTGGATTTCCTAAGCGGGGTTGGAAACGCCCCTGTGGGTTTAGTGGGTATGCCTCCAGACGGCTCCCAACGGACGGATAATGCGGCGCTGATTTACGGCGCCGATGTCAGCTCCTGTCAGCGAGCCGGCGGCATTCCCACAGGAGGGTTAAAAGAATTAGTGCCGATACTCCATTAATTAACCCCAATAAATATGCTTTCAAGAGGGCTCTTAGGGCCCTCAATGACTGTTAGTGATAAGTTTTAGATAAGTTTAGCCCTAAGCCCTAGGGCACTAATGTGTAACGCGATTTTTATTTTTTATTTTATTTTATTGTAAGTTAATAACTTACCCACCCATGTCAGGGATGCATGCTTTTAGGTAATAGTTCAGTTTTAAGCTACTTGTTCTAATGTTTTGTTTTTATTTAACTGTTATCTGTAATGTGTCCTTATAACAATAAATAAATAAATCGCTTCCTTGTCAACTACTAGCTCTCGCCCGCGACGTTGCTCGAGTATTATTCGTTTTGTTAACCCCACAGGAACCTGTATAAAAAAGGTATACATATATGACAGTTTTAACGAACACATTTTTATAAAACAAGCATTATGTAGTGACTTTTGATACCATACCTTTATTTTGTTTCTGTTCAATAGAGTATCTATCTATGTTCTATTTTAACTCCATTTGTAACACAAAAGACATTCATTCAATTTCAAATTATTTTTAGACTTGAATGGGAGATTTCGATAATCAATCAATCAATCAATTTATTTTGCACGAAAGGTGGTGCATGATGGTGTTACAAATAGATTATCCGCACAATTCACCAGAAACTGGCGTGCAAAAAATTCAGTTACATTAAAGCCATACTTAATCATACTTTAGCTTTAGTATCAACAACAACATCGTGAGTTAAAACTACAACGACTATACATAAGTTTGTTAATGTCAACTTATTGCCTGCTTTTTAAGCTATCAAACACATCTACTTTTATGCTTGCAAGTCCTTTACATCAGAAGATATTGCCAAATAAATGAACCCACCCGGACTCAGTAGCAAGAGACAACAAAATGGCAGCCATTGATTTTAGTTAAAAAATACAGTGGATTTGTTGATGAAATTGATCATATTTACTCGTCTTCAAGGGTCGGACATTCTCTGGACACACTAGTTATTCAAAATACGGTCAGCAAACGGCCTTGAAAATGTCGGAATGATCCGTACAAACTTCCACCCCCCATTTTAGGGAAGTGGGGGGTTAGGAAGAGACAAAAAATGACTGACCGGATGGCGCAATTGGTAGTGACCCTGTCTCTTACGCCAAAGGTCGTGGGTTCGATCCTCACCCTGGCCAAACATTCGTGCGATGAACACTTGTGTTTGTTCGGTGTCTGGGTGTAATATATGTATTTAAGTATATATTTGTGTTCCTCTGTTGTCTGATATCTGTAACACAAGTGCTTAAGCTACTTAGTACGGAATCAGGTCAACCTATGAGATGTTGTGAGAATTATTATAAAAAAAAAAGTAGCTTATCATACTCGCTACCCCTTCTTCTTCTTCGTGTGGGCTTTTCCGCAATCAGGCAGCAGTTGTGCCCATTTCGCGTGCGGAGGGTGAAGTCGGCCGGTGTCTCTCCAACCAGCTGAGTTCTTCAATGAAACCTTTCAGCGCCTTGGTGTTGCTGAAGATTTCCTGGAGACTACCTCGGTTTCCCAGGTAGTGTGCCCGGTTGTTGGCCACCCCTATGCACTCTTATAGTACATGAGCGGCTGTTTCTTCCTTTTCCATGCATGGTCTGCATAGAGGGCTGTTATCTGTAACACATAGATTGAACAGATCTTTGCTAAAACTGCCATGCCCCGTAGAGCACTGATCACTAATTGGAGGTTTGGCTTATTTAGTTGTAAAAATTGTCTGGAGAGACGGGGATCCAATTGCGGTAGGGGTTTCTCCTGTCTGCATGCCTCCAGACTGCTCCAATAGTTGTTGAGTAGAGTTTTAGTATGATCTAGAATTTTACCTTTCAACCAGTAATGAGGAAGAGGGAGCATCGGTTCTGGTCCCTCTCTGGGACCATGTCGGATCCTCTTCTGGCGCTCGCAACATCTTTTAAGTATCTTCATTAAAAAAATCACGTCATCTCGTTTATCCGTTTTTCTGTGAAAGACAGACACACATTTACCTATGTATAATATTTGCACAATATAAATAAGAGCTAAGGAAAGCTGACAAGAGCTACTGTAATGGCGCCTAATCTCAGCGATCAGCCATCGACGTAGGACATATTATCTTATAATGCACAAGTGTTTGCGCAGACACAAGTGCACCCTCTATTCCCTTACCCTCATATTTCGAGGGTACCAGTGTGACACAACCAAAGAGAGATCAGGCGCAGGGCCAACTGCTTAACGTGCTTTCTGAGGCACGAGGGTACAAGACCGCCAACTTCCAGACTCCGGACTGACACTCATAACTTAAGGCACACTAGCGACGCCTATAATAGCCGGTTTAGTTAAACCAGATTTTATCTTTTTAACAATTTCGAAGCTGCTGCCTCTCGGAAAACACTAAACTATTTATTTATTTAATACTTATACTTAACTTTTGGGTCTGCTTTTGTACTCTAAATTTGAATTACCTCCAAAAACGGCCACTTATGGGTTAATCCAAATTTGAAGTGCATAAACAGATCAAAAAGTATTGCACAATGATTAAATAAATGAGTAAGGTTACGACTATATGTCCTTGCATGCTTAATCCGCGTGCTCCATGTCTCATATGCACAGTCGACCGAGCATTCTACCCGTTGATTCGATTGGAAGTAGTAGAAATAAATAGAATAATCTCGAACGTTCTAGAAAAATCTACAGATCTCCAGATACCCTAGTCGCAGTATGCAGTCGAAAGTTCGAGAAGCTTTGAACCGATATTTCTAGAACATAGTAGAAAGAAATGGAATAATGTCCAACGTTCTTGAAAAATCTACTGATCTCCAGATACCAAAGTCGCAAGTTCGAGAAGCTTTAACTTGAAATTTCTAGTAATACGAATCTAGAAATTTCGATTTCGAGAAACATTTTTCGAGAAAGTTCACCCTAATGGACAGCGCGAGTATAAGCGGGTCGTGTTAGCCCGTCGAGTCAGTATCGATCACAAAGTACCTACTATTTGGAAAGCGAAGCGACTTAGTCTCCTGCGAATTAGGAATGAAGAAGCGAATAACCTGCGAAGTATTTAGAAAGTGTTTAGTGATATTTAAGTGAGATAAGTGTTTAATTGTTTCTCGTCAATAAAATTTATTGTCTTTTTGTGAATTTGGAGTTTACTTAAATCTACGTACCCCGTACCCGCAACAGTATAAATGTTTGCTTAGAAATTCCGCTTCGAAATTGTTTAAAATAGATCCGGTTTAATAGCAAACAATTTAAATCGATTGGTGTCGCTAGTTAGAGCTACCCATCGATTTAACAGAAAAATTCAGGTACAAATTTTGGCACGAACCGGGGATCGAACCCGGGACCCCAAGCCTAGCCGTCGCTTTAAAGTGCGAGTCACAAACCACTGCGCTATTATTTAATTTGCTTAACCACATGGTTATGGTTGACTTCTATCTCGTCTCCAGGGCTTCAGATCAGCTCACGTTAAAGACGGCATCGCGATCATCAGGGCTTTCCGCTGGGTGGAGGAGCAGGTGGCAGCCGGAGCCAACATCACAGAGATGGATGTATCTGACAAATTAGCTGAGATGAGGGCGTAAGTTATCCTAGGGGTACCACAAGGGAGCAACCTGGGTCCTACTTTTAATCTACTAATTCGATAACATCCGATCACATCGTAAGATACAGGTAAGTACTCAGACCCTCTTATTCCAAAACGTGGTTTAAAGTAAGTAGTGGGATTAATACTGCGAATAACCGAAGAACTAGAATAAACATTATTATAAAACTAAGTTTAACGTTACTTAGTATATCAACTATAAAACTCAAGTTAAACCACCCGGAGTTAAACACCTAGTTTAAAATGAGCACATACTAAAATAATCAAAATATCGATTCAGTGACAATGACAGCTTGTACAGACATGTACATGTGACAGTTCATTCCGTTTTTCACTAAAGTTGTTTGTGAGAAAGTAGTCAATTATTTTTTTGGATTTCATTCCAAAAATATAAGCAATGCCTATTCATATTACTTGGAAACCTTACTTAATACAATATTTTAATGTATTGTTGCTTAAAAACATTTTTACTTCAGACATCAAAAAAAGGTTATGTGAAATGAAACGTCACTAAACGACTGATTCGATTAAGTAATAATGATGAACTTGCTAGTTTAGGATTAAAGCCGGTATCAGAGTAGTTTTTTTTGTAATAAGAAGGAGAGGGTTTTACAAGGGTCAAATCTGGGTCCTACTTTTATAAATCTACTTACAAAATTGTAAGATCTGAGCAAAAGTTATACTTACTCAGAGGGTTCTGCAAGGTTTCAACCTGGATCCTATTTTGAATCTACTAAGTTATGACCTATGGACTTTTACAAAGCTTTCAAGTTCTGCAAAGGACCAACCTTGGTGTAATATATGTATTTAAGTATTCCTTTGTTGTCTGATATCCGTAACACAAGTGCTTAAGCTATAGACCTGGCGAAAACGTATCATTCAAAAGTTCGAACATTTTCAGCTGGACCAGTGCAAAGATGCGGAACAGTGAAACGCTCCATTTGAATCATTTGGAACATTAATTCTCGGATAGATCCGTTATTAACCGATTTTGTTACGAATGAATAAATCGATCCCTCCTGCTGTACCATGGTATAAACCTATCGCTCTTCTCCGCGTAATACATGGAAAGATGGTTACCTATTCACCCCGGTGAGCCCACAGGTTACTCTTTCGCCCTGAATTCGTTCAATCGGATCATTCCGCTCATTTGGATCAATCGGCTCACTCGGATCATTCTGCTCATTCCGCTCATTCGGGTCATTCAGCTTATTTGGATCATTCCGCTTGTAAAGCACCCTCGGAGCTCAGACAGGGAGACGGTAGAAATAAGTGACCAGAACCATCTTGAATGTTTACGACTTATTTTTGAACTAACTAACCTAGGCAGGCAGCCTGGAGTCATTGTCCCGGTGACATGCTTTGCTAGCGCGATGCAATAGTGCATACCGCCATCTACCGGAACAACAACGAACTGCCTGCTTGTTTACTTTGTACACCGCTCATTCGGCTCACTCCGACTCGAGATCCATTTGAGTCGAATGATACATTCGGAGCGAACATTAGAGATTCGGAACAGTGTACCTATCATTTGGCTGAGTCGGATCAATGAGTCGTTTCAGTAAAGATTTACACGTCTATTAAGCTACTTAGTACGGAATCGGTCACTGTATGTGATGCTGTCTCAATTTGTAAATGTATTATTTTTTAGGTTAGAGGAACACTCCCACGGGCCCTCGTTCTCGACCATCGCGGGAGCGGGGGAGCACGGCGCTGTCATCCACTACTCCCCCTCGCGGGAGGGGCCGCAGAGGGAGATCAGGGGGAATGACATGCTGCTAGTAGACTCTGGTGGACAATATAAGTGAGTCTTGTACATTGAATTTTTCCGCAATACCGATTCATTGAAGCAAAACCGGTATTTTCGGTATTGGCTCTAGACTAAAACTTAAGCAATATTTCCGGGATTAAGCTAAAGTTAGCAATGAATTTATCCTATAATTAAAAACATTGACACAATTATTTATTTATTATTTAATAGAAATGGGGTGAGCCCTGCGTCTCATAGCCACTGCGACCAGTAAATGATCTATTGTGGCAGCCCCATAACGTATTACAGCACCTCATGTAGCTCCAGTTCCAGGATAAACCCGAGATTGGAGCTGATGGGGGAGCTTTTGATCTCGTCTGCTGAGATCATGTGCGCTGCAGAAGCTGGCACGGCTTCTGCAGCGGTGCAGCGCTATGCATTCGCCGAGGAAGTGGATAATCGTTTCTTCGTCCTCCTAACATTGACACAAAGTTTACTATGTGATAAATATGTTGGTAATCAATAAGTTACTTCTTAGCTAAATTTACTAATACTATAACTAAATGCTCATTTATTCCTTTATTAAATTAACTTAGGTTTACAAGTTCTAATACTTAAATTAAATGTAGCGTTGGACTAGGAAGTAAGATTCCTACTAGGAATCAGTTCTAAAAATAAAATATTTATCAAACTTAAACATCGTACATCAGTCTCAACATAAACAAAACGAACCAAAAAAAATACACTTCTAATTCATTCTCATAGAACATAAAATTAATATAAGTAATTAAAATTAAGAGGGACGCACTGAGAACATTGAACATTTGGCGAGAAATTCGGCCACTCGGTTGTTGCCGAATTCATCGGTTTGATCGTAAGATCTTTCATAATTATTTTTGTTAGAAATGGGGTGAGCCCTGCGTCTCATAGCCACTGCGACCAGTAGATGATCTATTGTGGCAGAATAAATTATGGTTATGTTTCTTATTTATTTTACTAAAACCGAAAATACCGTATATCCCGGTTTTTGTGAAATGAATACCGGTATTGATTAGAGCTAATTTTGGCCCGGTAATCCGGTATTTTCGAATTGCGAACCCTAGTTGCGTGTGTCCATGTGGCGGCAGCAATCACTTACCGTCATGTGAGATTGAGGCCAAACGTCTGATTATTCGAAAAAATAGATGGCGCATAAATAGGTACATCGTTTTTACCCGACTACGGCGAAGCAGAAAGGAGGGCTATAATTTTGACTTGTATGTAGGTATATAGTTGTTCATCTGTTTCCTCATAACTTCTTAACTAGTTAATCTAGTCATCATATTTGAACAAATGAGGTGTCGATAGAAGCGTCTTGATTGTCTTCTGGTTATAGGCGACATGACGTCACGTTAAATTGATTACAAAATAAGTTACCGAGTGAGCACAAAAAAAAATGGGTTGACGGTACCGTGTGGGGTATCAAATGAAAGAGCTTTTTTAGCACATTTCAAATACATATTATATATTTTAGCACATTTCAAATACATAGTATTATTACACACACTTATTATATGTATTTATACCGTCCGTGCATCATAGCAATCATAAATACCAGCGCCATGGCCTACAGGAAGGTACCTACCCCTTCCTTAAGTCGTGGCTTTAGCTGAGTGAGCTCCTTTTTGTATGCACCGCGACACACCTGGACACAATGTAGGTATATATTGCCCGCCTTAAATATTTAACTTGTAGGATTTTTTTTGTTTATTTTTCCTTTGTTTTAATGTGTTGTTTTTACTGGTATAAACATCAGAAGTACGGGTCGGGGGGTGCGCGCGAGCGTTTAACGGAAGTAGACGTGTTTCGTATCGGTCCTGCTATTTTGATCTATAAATCTTGCTAAAGTCTCAGAATTTACCAACAAGTGCAACCACATTAATTGGTCTACTTATCGTGTGACACGGACATGAAATATTCGCCTAAAAGCACCGGATAAGTGGCGAAAAGATACAAAAACACAGTGGGATTCTAGGTTGAAGTCAGTGTTTTGTGCTCAAATTTAGTGAAACAAGAAACAGCCACCCACATTCATTATTATTATCTAAAAAGCCGATAACAAGTCTCAAATAAACATTAAATTCACTGCTTACTACATAGTCCCAATTGGCCGAGTGGTATAGAGACGACGAATAGCCGCCCACCGAGCGAAGAGCAGCAAGTTCAAACCCTGCAAAGAACTTAATTTTTTTTTGTGGCATTTTTGCTATCCCTAATTTGTATATACTTTTTTTTTTTTTTTTTTTAATCTACTTTTGTTTAATAAATTTGTCAGCGAACAACACCCGGGAGAGTGCTCTGACAGCCAGTGGCCAGCTCGCTTGTGCGGGTTGCCGCCGCAATATAGTAGACAGGCGGTACTTGCAGTGCTGTAGCTGCTCCCAGTATTGGGACATAGAGTGCGCGAACGTTTCAGAGAACAGGTTCTACAATACCTTAACCGGCGAGCACAGGAGCAAGTGGACATGCCCGGAATGTATGTGCAAACTTCGCAAGGGAGGTGACAACACGGAAACACCTGTAAAATTCATGGCGGCAAATACGAGTCACAACACTAGCCACTTTCATGTGACACATCGCCGAGAGATCCCTAGAGGCTGCTTGAACGTGTCCGAGATGTCTTTGGACATCAGCCAGGCGCAGGAGGAGGACAGCATTCTGGATAGAGGCATTGTGGAGCCCCCGATTGAGAGCACAGTTGCGCTGTCATTGGCAACGGTAAATGACGCGGTTATGGGAGTAATG
Source organism: Marasmia exigua (assembly GCA_019059595.1). NCBI lineage: Eukaryota > Metazoa > Arthropoda > Insecta > Lepidoptera > Crambidae > Marasmia > Marasmia exigua. The sequence goes on along the minus strand of CM032491.1, from coordinate 8,099,954 downwards.
CATGAGCTCCGGCTGTTTAGGGAGGAGATGCGTGCAGAGCTGAAAGGCAGACGAGCTCAGATTGACACGCTCAGAGAAGATATGCTGCAGCTATCAGGCAGAATGTCACACTGCGAAAGCCATGTTAGCAGCATAAATGAGCGTGTAAGGGCTCTAGAGCAAAGATGGAGTCATGACAGTGAAGTCAGCAACGCGCGTCTGGATGGAGTCGAGCAAAAACTGGAGGTAGTGGGACGACGCCAGGAAGAGGCTGGGCCGGGGGCCGCGACCGTAGTGGCTGCCGAGCTGGAACGCACTGTATCAGCACTCAAGCAGGAGCTGAATGATCGAGACCAGGAGGTGCTGCTAGCTGATCTCGAAATAGGCCTTCTCCCAGAAGTAACAGGCGAGACCGTACTCCACAGCGTCACCAAACTCGCCGTCCGGATGGGGGTGACCCTCGAGGAGAGGGACGTGGTCTTCGCAGAGCGTGTGGGCGCGCCGCCAAGTGAGGGCGGGCGTCCGCGCCGCGTCGTGGTGCGGCTTGCGCGCCGCCACCTGCGCGACGAGCTCCTACGCGCAGCGCGTATTCGTCGTTCCATTTCGGCCGAGGGTGGACAGCGCGTCTTCGTTAATGAGCGGCTGACTCGTCTTAATCGGCAGCTCTTCCAGCGGGTGCGAGAGGAGTGCCGCAGACTACAATGGCGCTACTGCTGGACTAGGCGCGGTCGTATCTTCGCTCGCAGGAGTGACGGTGCGCAAGCCTTCCAGCTGCGATCGCAGGATGACCTTGTAAGGGTTTTCGGCTCCGGGGCATGACTCACCAAGCTCTGGAAATTAAAGCAAAGGATGTTCACTATTTGTGATAGTGTCAGTTTTCAAATTCGCGAGTGGAATTTTCTGCTCACCTGTGTAGTGCTCGTATTATTTGTAGGGGAATCTGTAAATTTTAAATTATTAAACATAGCAAGGAGTGTCTTAGGAAAAAGACTTGGCAGTAAAACACAACAGTACTATGTATTTATGCTATATATATTATGTAACAATGTTAAAATAAATCTAAACTTAATACTAAACTCATTATTGCTTCGAAATTATATAATGTTAAACATTTGCTTGTTTCATGGGTTTGCGAACGCCTCACATATTTCACTGGCCTTGGGTTAAAGAATTTGTTGGTGGGTTTATTCAATGCCGGATCATTGAACACAAGACATGAGGAATTTATTGTGGCTATTGAAGACCTCAAACCAGACATAATGGCCATAAATGAGACCTGGCTGAGGAGTGGAGAGGGTGACAGGGCTCCAAAATTATCTGGCTACCAGTTAAGACATACCCCTCGACCTGATCACGTCAGAGGGGGCCGTGGGGGAGGGGTTGGTTTTTACATTCGCAAAGGTCTGAATGTACGTGTACGTCGCCACCCCTGCACTATCTCATCAGTAGAACAGATGTGGATCTCAGTCCGTATTCTCAACAAGGACATAGTGGTTGGCACAGCTTATAGGCCTCCATGGCAGGATGCCAGCTTGTTCCTCGATGCCCTCACAGAATCAATTGCTTCCTTCACTGGATCCGATGGGTTGGTTCTTGCTGGTGACTTTAACATTAATATGTTAGACGAGCAATGTAGCAAGCGCAAAGAAACTGGCAGAGTTCTTTAATGCTCTTAGCCTTAAGCAAGTGATAGCTGAGCCAACTCACTTCACTGACCACAGCAGCACCCTGATCGACGTCATCTGTACAGACATAGGCGACCCTAGGGTCACTGTGAGACATTCGCCTGACCTGGGGGGACACGCTATGATATCTGCGGAGCTCAAAATCAGGAAGGAGAAGGAAAGGCCACGCTGGATCACGTATCGACCACTGCGTGATGTCTCGCTTGATCTGTTAAACCGTGACCTCTGCGCTGTCGACTGGACATCCTTTAACCAACTTGACAATGTGAATGACATGGTTGTGGCATTCACTGAGTGTGTAGTTGGGCTTATGGATCTGCATGCACCATTAAAAACTCGCAAATTTAAGCATAAGCCACATCCATGGATCACAGACACTATTAGAGCAATGATGAGCACTAGGGATGACTTTCACAGACAATACAAAAAGCATGGCACCGCAGTACTTGGGGAGAACTATAAGAAAATGAAAAAATTGGTCTTGCAGGCAGTTGAACGCGAAAAGCAATGCTTCTTTTCGAAGCAGATCAATGGTAACTTTAAGAACCCAAAGAAGTTATGGAAAAATTTAAAAACTACAGTTATGCCTAATAATCACAAAACTGAGGAACTCTCTCCCATATTTGATGATCCAAATGTGTTGAACGACCACTTTCTGAGTGTGCCCGGTGGGGCAGGGTTGATATAACTACGCTTACATACTTTGAACACCACAGGCACGTTAATACTTCCACTTCTAGCTTCACGCTTCGCACAGTAGGCAATAACACAGTCATGAAAGTAAATAAATTCCCTAAAATCGAATGCCCAGGGGAACGATGGTATTTCACTCGACATGTTGTTATCAACCTTGCCCCAGTTCTTGGATGCTATAACCACTATTGTTAATCAGTCAATCATTGATGGTGAGTTTCCCGATGATTGGAAGGTTGCTATTGTTAAGCCGCTGCCAAAAGTCAGCCATCCTGTTACAGAGAAAGATCTCCGGCCAATCAGCATCCTCCCATGCCTATCAAAGATCCTAGAAAGAATAGTGTGCGATCAACTCACAAAATATCTCGAGGATAATCACATTCTACCACACTATCAATCAGGTTTTCGAAAAGGCTACGGCACAGCTACTGCCCTCGCAGAAGTAGTGAACAATCTATTGGTTGCTCAGGATCAGGGCATGTGCTCCTTCTTGCTGCTTCTGGACTATTCACGTGCCTTCGACTCAATCAATATCGCATTACTCCTATCCAAGCTAAGTTACTATGGTCTACATGTGAGTTCTGTGAAATGGTTTCATAGCTACCTAACCAACAGAAAGCAATTTGTTGAGCTTACAAAATCTGATGGGAGCAAACTAAGGTCACGGCAGCGACTAGTAGCTAGAGGCGTTCCACAGGGATCCATACTAGGGCCGATACTGTACATCTTGTATAGTGCAGATGTAATCAACGGTATACAGCATTGTGGACACCACCTGTACGCAGATGACCTTCAGCTGTGCCTCCCTTTTAAACCATCTGATTATGCTACTGGTGTGACCAAAGTCAATGAAGATCTCAAGACAATATCTGACTGGTGTGCAAGAAACTCCCTAGTGCTAAACCCAAAAAAATCTAAGTTAATGTTAATTGGTACACAAAAAAATGTCACAAAACTTAGACTTACCACCCTAGGCATTAACATATATGGAGAGCAAATAGAGAGAGTTGATAAGTCAAGAAATCTGGGGGTCCTCTTTGACAGTCAGTTGAGATTTGAGGGTCACATCGCAGAGTGTGCGAAGAACTGCTTTTACAGATTAAAACTAATGTACAAGCTAAGACCATATCTGCGGGAAGAAGTTAGAATCACTCTCTGTGAATCTCTGGTGCTCAGTATATTCAACTACTGTGATGTGGTTTATGGGCCATGCTTACTTGCCAGATCAGCCAGAATTATTCAGAGGGTTCAAAATGCTTGTGCCCGTTTCTGTTTTGAGATCCCGCCAAGAGCACATGTCACCCCCTTCCTGAATGATGCTAATATGATCAAGATGGAGGCCCGGAGGAGGCTGCACCTAGCCACTATGATGTTTGGCTTGCTGGCTACTGGCAGGCCTAGGTATTTGTATGATAAGCTGGAGTGGGCACGCGACCGCGGTAGATTACCTGCAAGAGCTTGTACAAACATCTTCTCCACCCCTAAACATCGAACAGCGGCGTTTCGTGGCTCCTTCAAGTATGCTGCTTCGCGTATATGGAATGATTTGCCCCCACCCGTGCGCGCTCTAAAAGTTAAGTTCACATTTAGGAATCATTATAAAAAGTATCTGTTGAACCGCCAAAAAACCGATACTGAGCGTGAATTTACCTTCAGGATTAGCGCGTCGCAAAAGCGGTTTTTTTTGTTCTTCATTTGTAATGATGTGTGTCGTGTGTGTTTTACAAATAAATGTTTTTTATCTTTATCTTTAAATATGTTAAAAAACTCAGGTACAAATTTTGGACCGCGCCGGGGATCTAACCCGAGACCTCTTGCGCAGCCGTCGCTTTAAAGTGCGAACAACCCACTGCGCCAACGAGGCAGTCAATAAATAGTATAGATGGGAGATAATGTTTATTTGATAATGTTTAATCAATATCTTTTAAATTACATTACAAATAAATGACAGGATTCTCTATTTAAGTAAGCAATACCTGTGTTTAGAGACCCCGCTCCTTCTTGAAATTTACAAAGATAAGGATCATACTAAACTACTGTGTGTGTGTGTGTGTGTGCATGAGTTCGTATCTACATATAACTATGTGTGTGTTGCATGTGTTTCTCTGTGTGTGTATCTTTAGTGTGTGTAACTAGAGTGTAAGAATATGTGTGTGTCTGTATCTATGTGAGTTTGAATAGCGTGTATCTGGTGTGTTTATGAGTATGTACGTGCATGAGTGTGAGTGCGTGTGTAGTTCTGAATTAGTACATGTGTGTTAGTTAGTTTCGGGTATTTGTGTGTTATATAATAAGTATATATTAAAACATAAAACTAGTAAAAAATCAGGTTCTCAATTTCATTATAGTCTTGAACTTGTAGCCAATTATGTAATGTGTATTTGCATGAATGTGTTGTTGTGGGGTGGAAATTTAGATAAACAACTAAAATATAAGTATTATTCTTATTCCAGAGATGGCACCACCGATCTGACGCGCACGCGCCACATGAGCGCGTCGCCGACTCCCGCGCAGCGCCTCACCTTCACCAGGGTGCTGAAGGGGCAGATACAACTCGCCACCATGGTCTTCCCTAAACGCACTGTGGTGAGTACTTAAGGTGACGGGTAGGGCACACTAGCGACGCCAATCGATTTCAATTTTTAGTTACTAAACCAGATCTATTTTAAACCATTTCGGGGTTACAACCTCTCGGCAAACACGTATACTATTTATTAAATTACTACCATGCACAAATGTTGGGTCCGTTTTTGTGCGCGAAAAATAAATTCACGCCAAAAGTTGCCGAATTGAAGTTTCCCTCTCTTTCACACGCGCTGTGTGTCTCATTTGTTTGGATGCGACAGGTATTTTCCCGGTGGTTCCGGGACGGCTCATCTGATGGTAAGCGATTGCCGCCGCCCAAAGACACCCGCGACACCAGTGGAGTCACAAGTGGGCTGCCAACCTTTATATCCGCCTTTCCCCCGGAATGGGCCTCTACCCTCACTCACGCAGCGAAACACTGTTCTGTGTGCTGCTTCACGACGCTTTTTTTTGAGGTCGTGGTATCACTCCGGGTGAGCCGGCCCATTCATGCGGAAGCGTGATGGGTTGGATTCAGTGGATCTCCCACTGAATCCAATCCATATCTAAAACCATATGGCTTCCCTTCAGGGTCACACTCTCGAGTCTTTCGCCCGCAAGTTCCTGTGGGACGTAGGGGCTGAACTACGCGCATGGGACGGGACACGGCGTGGGACACTTCCTCAACGTGCACGAGGGGCCCTCCGGGATCCTCAGCGGGCCCCTGGCGACGGACCCTGGGATATCTGCTGGCATGATCTTCAGTAATGGTGGGTGTACATTTTTTTTATATTTTGAGTTGCATGGTAAGTCGATAGGCCTACTTACTTACACAAATCATTTGAATTTATGTATGTAGGTAGTTATTGTTGTATTATGTACAGACGGCTACACACCAAGTTACTACAATATGTCAAAATTCCTCAATTGATATCGAACCAAATGTGTTTGATATGAGGGAAAGAATCGAATGAAGAAATTTGATAATTTGTATAAGTACAGTTTTACCAATTTTATAATAAAGTCATACCAATGTACGTACATACGGCGTCACGTCGAGTTACCCTTGTTGACCTTTGGACCCTCCTTAGGTATGTCTGGGGCACAAGTGCTATTTTTCCACTGCAGGGGGGTAACTTGATCTGACGCTGACTGTACCTGCGCAGAAGTCCTAGTTTCATAAACTGCGACAAAATTTAACCAATCACAACGCTCCATTTACGCGCGCCATAAATTACAATTTCTTATTGGTTGTACGTCAGCGCCATGTTCGGTGCGAGTGCGGTTAAGAGAGAGATAGCATTCCACTCTGGATTTATTGTAACGCTTGTTATTGTAATTAAGTCTGTATTTCAACGGCTTTCGCAATCGTAATCAATCGGATTTAACTTGCTCTTCTGCGTAGACGAATTTTGCCGATGTAACTTATAAACGTGGTACAGCTGTACTTTGATGTGCGGCTGTACGTACTTATGGTTTTAAACTTCACCTTAAGCAAAAAGTCACCATACTAGAATTTATTTTGATTAAAGACTACATTTGTAACGTTTACATTAAAGTGACGGGTAGGGCACACTACCGACGCCAATCGATTTTAATTTTTAGCTACTAAACCGGATCTATTTTAAACAATTTCGGGGTTACAACCTCTCGACAAACACCTATATCTACTATTTATTAAATAACCATGCACAAATGTTGGGTCCGTTTTTGTACGCCAAAAATTGATTCACGCCAAAAGTGGCCGCTTTTGGCGGTAATTCACATTTCGAGTACAAAAGCAGTCCCAAAAGTTAAGTATAAGTATTTAATAAATAGTATAAGTGTTTGCCGAGAGGTTCTAACCCCGAAATTGTTTAAAATAGATCCGGTTTAGTAGCTAAACATTTAAATCGACTGGCGTCGCTAGTTGACCCTACCCGTCGCCTTAAATAAAAACCAGTGATTATTGTATACTTGATACAAAAAAACTTTAAAAAGGTCATTTTTTACTTCGCAGAACTTTTTTAATAAAACATTTTTTTTCTTTAAAACTATCCTACACGTTATGTATTAAAACAATAAATACATAAATATATCACGACATCACATACATTGATCTGACTTCGAGATAGGTACCTAGCTCAAGCACCTGTGCTACGACAGCGGAATCACAAATAGGATACAATTTTGGATTACTTAGTTAGCATTAATAGTTACAAATTAAAAAACCGTTAATATGAAAATCACAAGTTCTAAGAAAACCGCCATACAGAACGGTAATTTTATACTTTAACCCAGTCTTTCCCAAAGTGGGCGATAACGCCCCCTTGTGGGCGCTGCTGGTCTCAAGGGGGGCGGTAAGAGACCCAGAAAGAAAATGGGGGGGTTTTTGTAGAGGCGCGGGGGGAAAGATACAGAATTGAAATGGTTCAGCGTTTCAATAATCATTCTTATTGGCAGATGGAGCCCGTAAGAGTTAACTTGAGACCTAAGCGCCGTTGTATGTTACCTACTGCGCTTAGGTTTCAAGTAGCGGGTTATAGTCAAAGTTTCGTATAGAATTTTCATTTAATATAGGTACATATATAGGTCACAATAATTAATTAATTTAATTTGAAGTTATAGTGTTTTTTAAATAGGTGAAAAAATGGGGGCGCTAAAATATTTATTCTCAAAGTGGGCAGTCGACAGAATAAGTTTGGGAACCAATGCTTTAACCCCTAATATTTTGAGTTTTCTAGTACCATGGTTAAATCACCAAGATACCCTGTACCTATACATATATACTCCTGATCTAGGCCAAGAAGTAGCTTGCTACATATAGTTATCTGTGCCAAGAAGCGCCCGGGCGCAATCAATAAACTGGCGCCCTCGTTTCAAAATGCACGAACAAAATGGAATACTTACTTTGACGACCCGATTGGAACAGTGGTAGTGAACGCTGCCTCTGATACAAGGGTTGCGGGTTCGATCCCCGCACAGTACAAACATTTGTGTGCATGAACATGTTTGATTGTATTGGTCTGGGTGTTTGCTATGTATTATAAGTATGTATTTACAAAAGAAAAGTATTATATGTATATATTTGTAATCCCACTGTTGATTCTGAGATCCGTAACACAGGTGCTTGAGCTACCTATCTCGGAGTCAGATCAATGTATGTGATGTTGTGAAATATTTATTTATTTATTTACAACATGTTCGACTACCTATGGGCATTCGTTTCATTGTAATTATGAGACATCCCGAATCCTGTATCATGGTGGTATAAGCGTACCCCGGGCTTCGAAGCGACAGCATTGGACGCAACTGGGAATCACCCGCTAAGACGAGGAGATCGATCCGTACTGGCGCCCGCTCCTTGCGGAGCGTTACAGTGGAGGCTCTATGTGTAGCGAGGGGTTCTCGGCGCCCTCTAACTCCCGGCGCCCGGGTGCGCCGCATCCCCTGCACTATAGGTAAAGACGCCACTGTGTATTTGTATCGACATATGTATGTGTTTAATTACATGTATTATGTAGTACATAGTAATAATTTCTATTTTTCATGTATGACGATTTGTAAAAGCTGTATACAAGCCAGTGGCGTAGCGTACCTTGTCGGGCCCAGTGTAAAAAAATGTTTGGAGGCCCTTATATGGGGGTAAAGATTTTTCATAAAAGAAAAAAATATTGTGAAAAGAAATATTTATTTATCAAAACATAATTTAACCATTTTACAAATATATTTTTTTATAGACGACCCGTTTGGAACAGTGGTAGTGAACGCTGCCTTTGATCCAAGGGTTGCGGGTTCGATCCCCGCACAGTACAAACATTTGTGTGTATGAATATGACTGTTTGTATTGGTCTGGGTGTTTGTATGTTTTATAAGTATGTATTTACAAAAGAAAAGTATTATATGTATGTATTTGTAATTCCGCTGTTGACTCTGATATCCGTAACACAGGTGCTGAGCTACCTATCTCGGAGTCAGATCAATGTATGTGATGTTGTGAAATATTTAAAATTTATTTTTTGAACTTTTGAACGCACGCCTTAAGGCGGGAAAAAAAAGTAATTGCTTTAAAGAATTTTGTCATTTGTAAAATAAAATAAATTAGAAAGTTTTTATTTTGTTTCCTTACACACTTTGGGGGCCCCGTGGCCCGTAGGCCCCGTATAATTGATACGGCAGAAACGGCAGTAGCTACGCTCTGATTGTATTACAAGCCTATGCAAATAAAGTACTTATGAATTTTGTCCAAAAGGTTATGGGCCTAACTCTGTACCAAAAGGCACTGCTTCCTTCCTCTACCAGAACACTTACTTATTTCAGAGCCTGGATACTACGAGGTGGGTGAATATGGCATCCGACATGAGGACCTCGTCGAAGTCATTGAGATGAACAAAGACGCTGATCATATCTTGGTAAATTGTCTATTTAAATTAGGGCGACGGGTAGCCCTAACTAGCGACACCAATCGATTTAAACTGTTAGCTACTAAACCTGATCTATTTTGAACAGTTTCGGAGCGGGAGTCTCTAGGCAAACAAATTATACTATTTATTTAATAATTGTGCACTACTTAACCTGTTTCTGCACTCGAAATTTGGATTAACGCCATCATCATCATCAGCCCATTTAAGCCCCACTGCTGGGGCACGGGCCTCCTCAATCACATGAGGGTAATTTGCATACTCACCACGCTTGGCAGACGGGTTGGCTAGGTTTTGATATAAATGGTAGTAGTTTTCCTTCTCTGGGTGCTGATGATTCATGCCAGCAGCTTTACCTTAGTTCGACCTTTACGACACCTCCCCCCCCCCTTTAAGGAGTGAGGGTGGGCCTATTCTACTCTGGCCGGTGACCACACACGGCCAGAGTAGAATAGGCCACCATATCTAACGCCATAAGTAACCGTTTAGCGGTAATTCAAATTTCGAGTACAAAAGTGACCCAAAAGTAAAGTATAAGTATTAAATAAATAATATAAGTGATAGTACGCTGTGTGGTCCCCGGCAGAGTAGAATAGGCCACCCTCACTCTTACCGAGGTGTCGTAAAAGGCGACTAAGGTAAAGCTGCTGGCATGATCATCAGCGCCCAGAGAAGGAAAACTCTGCATTTATATTAAAACCCTCGCCAACCCGTCTGCCAAGTGTGGTGAGTATGGCAATTACCCCTCATGTGATTGTGGGAGGCCCGTGACCCAGCAGTGGGGACTTAAATGGGCTGACGATGATAAGTGATTTCCAAGAGGTTGCAGCGAAATTGTTAAAAAGATATGCGGTTCTTAGTTGCTAACAATTTAAATCAATTGGCGTAGCTAGTGTGCTCTAACCCCTTTTACGTTTTAGTGGGGCAGCAACAGATTTTTATTGTTTGTCATCATGACATTCAAACAATAATTAAAAATTGTGCAAGACATTCAAATTGAAAAAGGTAAATTAAAAAAGTGGCCACAAATAGCTTAATTCATGCTATTGATTATGAGTCCTGGCATGTGCAAAATAAGGTCGAAAATTCAGAAATCCTTTTTTTCCAAATAAAATATTATTTGAATGGATTACGTATCTAATGTTTTTTAGATTGGTTTTTTAAATTTGTATAAGAAGGCGACTTTTTTTTATAGATTTGAACCGATGTTCCTTGAGGAAAAATAGAAAATACTAAGTGCAGGACATCGCTTAGGAAAAAGAATGTTGTTGGTATGGCAGTGCAACTGTATAATAAGCTTCCGAAAAGCATTATGGAAATGGACAGTAAGAATTTTAAAGTTGCCCTTAGGAAACTTCTAGAAGAGAAATGTTATTATAAACTAGATGCTTACCTCTCCGATGTACTCTCTTAGGTTACTTTAACTACCTTGATCTAAGAAACTTAGTTATTAAGTCAAAATTATGATAATTGTAATAATAATAAAATTCATTTAGTCCTATCCTATAATTTCACATAATATTCGTATACCTACCAGGTCAATTGTAGTGGAACTCAATACCATATTAACATCTTTTATGTACCTATGATTATTCCGAATAAATATATTTAATTTCATTTCATTTCAAAAATGTTTATTTTTATTAGTAGATGCCCTCGAGAACTTTCTCGGATAATCAAAGAGTCACGGTGTATATGAACTGGTTCCAGGCCGAGGGTATGGTGGGCGACTTCCACGGGGTGGGGGCCCTGGGATTCTACACGATCTCGCTGGTGCCCCACCAGACCGCCTGCCTCGATGTTAGTCTGCTGACGGAGTTTGAGGTTGGTACTACTGTTTAATAATTTTTATTACAACCTGTGCGGATAAAGAATGGGATCAGAAATGGCGGCGCATCTATTCACTTCTCGCTCGCACACCAACGAGTGCGAGTATAGACGCAAATAGTGTGCGAGCGAGAAGAGAATAGATGCGCCGCCATATCTGATCCCATTCTTTATCCGCACAGCTTGTATGTGATATCTAATGAAAACCGTCATAATAAACAAAAACAAGAAACGTCTAAATAATAAAAATGTTTCGGGATGAAAATGATAAAAAATAACCCTGTATTAAGGGTTCCTAAGCGGCAAGGTCTGTAGGTTAAATTTAATTAAGTTCATATAACTTGTAAATAGCACTAAGTAATAAAATAAAATAAAATAAAGGCTGACCTCAGTATGGAACAGCTGATTTTTTTTCGCTTATTATGTTGATCTAATATGCTAAATGGACTTCATTCATACCTACTATGTAGTTTTCGGGATGTAAACGTTAAAAAATAACGGTGTATATTCGTCTGTATTTATTTTCAGCTAAAATACCTAAACGACTACCATGCCAGGGTGCTGGCGACCCTCGGCCCAGTGCTGCGAGAGAGGGACCTGCTTGACGACTACGCGTGGCTGGAGAGAGAATGCGCGCCAATACGCAGTAGCGCCATCTTGGCTAAGTCAGCGCCATTTTTGATCGTTAGCTTTGTTAGTCTGTGGTTCAGTGTGGCGTAGTCTATGGTAGTAATTTTTAATGATTTATTTTATTTTTATTTATGTATATAATACATTAATAATGAGGAGTTTTCCAATGACACTAGTCAGTCGGTTTCTGAAAAGTGATAACAGATGGCGCTACATGTATTTGTATAAAAATTACAGCGATTGGACGAGGCATTTAAAGTGTTGCCATATTTCATTTTCATTTACCCGAGAATGAATGAAGGTTTTATTCAAAAATATTTTTTATTTAGAATAATCAACAAAAATAATGAACTCCTTGTAAAAATTACAATTTGATAGAAATATTAATGACTAACTGCACAGTTTCAAACGGGCAGCAATCAAAAATATCTCCTTACGCCATGGCAGACCTAGCACTGGGAAATTTTCCCATAAATTAGGGAGCACAGGATATATCATCCAACACTTGAAATATATAAAGACTGCTGACACCTTCTAGCGAGTAACTTCAAAGTTATTAAATACCTACTGGAAAACTGCTCATTCCATTAGAGAACGAACTGCTCCACAGACAAATGTATTAAGAGCCCGTATACGGATCAGTGGCGCCGCCCCCAGTTTTTATTGATTGCAATGAAATTAAAGACAGTAAATGAAAAAAATATCAAGACATTTCAAAAACAATTTGTGTTTGTGATTTTTGTTGCGCCACTGATCCGTAAGGTCCTTAAGTTCGTGGAAGAATAGAACGGCGCACATAATATGATGTCTTTTGCATAATATTGTAAATAAATTATTTTGTACAATTTTTTCTACCTACTTTCTTTCTACCTATTTTTTAAAGGAATATATTAAACTAACCCTCTAAAAATTTGCTATTTGCACATCAAAAATATTAATTGCACTTCAAACTATGATTTTAATGTGCAATTAGATTTTTTTGCTGTGAAAAATGTTAGGTTAGGTTAGAAATTTATTTATTTTGAGGGAAACTTTTTTAAAACTTTTCCTCAATTTTTTATTTTACTTCTTGCTTATGAAAATGCATAAAAAATATATTTTTTATGCTTGTGTCATGTAATGTACCTAATTATTTGTAAGATGGACCCATGTGGTCACGAAATGGCAGCCTGTAGATGGTCGTCGTCCAAGAGGCAGGCCGAAAAAGAGACCGCGTCTTGGCAAACGTAATGTAGGGCGCCCTCTGGCTAGGTGGGGGGACGATCTGCGCAGGATGGCTGGATGCGAGAAGCCATGGATAGATCACGGTGGCGAACAATTGGAGAGGCCTACGTCCAGCAGTGGACGATAGGCTGATGATAATGATGATGATGACGTGATTGAACTTTATCTAGCTACAACAATGTACAACCTGTGCGGATAAAGAATGGACTCAGAAATGGCGGCGCATCTATTCACTTCTCGCTCGCACACTATTTGCGTCTATACTCGCACTCATGGGTGTGCGAGCGAGAAGTGAATAGATGCGCCGCCATTTCTGATCCCATTCTTTATCCGCACTGGTTGTAGGTATATGTTGAGTGAAATAAAAACCACATTAAATACTAAAAACGTTATTATTATATTATGTATTTGTTACAAAATATAAATTATGCATATTTAAAATACAAAATTATTAGTATAGTTAGTTCGCAATATTTTTTATTTTTTATTCGCTGCCGGATGTTGTGTATCTGAAACGAAAAAGAAATGTTTTATTGATAATTAGACGGCCCTCAACTCACCTAGCTATAGGGAACGTGCACGATGATTTCCCTCACTGCTGAGCTAATGTAGAAATACGCACACGAAAAATCCGGAGTTGCATGCTCGGATTTCTTATCCAGTGAGCTACCATCGCTCTAAACCGCAGAAAAGTTGGAATCGCAAACTTTTATCAATATTACCTAACCAAACATTACGTCAACGAATATAAGGTTTATCTACAAGACCTACAGGAGATGGTGAGCAGCCTGGCTGAATCTTCCAAACACATCGGTCTTCGGATGAACTTGGATAAAACCAAGGTCATGTTCAACGAGCTCGTTGATCCAGGACCGGTCGCTGTTAATGGAGTACCTCTCGAAGTTGTTCAGGAATATGTCTATCTAGGACAAACGCTCCAATTAGGCAAAAACAACTTCGAGAGAGAAGCCAATAGAAGAATTCAGCTAGGCTGGGCAGCATTTGGTAAACTTCGTCAAGTCTTCTCGTCACCCATCCCTCAAAGTCTTAAGTCGAAAGTCTTCGACCAGTGCGTCCTTCCGGTCATGGCTTACGGTGCCGAGACGTGGACACTCACGGCTGGACTAGTCCACCGGATCAAAGTCGCTCAAAGAGCTATGGAAAGGGCTATGCTCGGAGTATCTCTGAAGGAACGCATCAGAAATGATGTAATCCGACAGAGAACCAGAGTCACCGACATAGCCCACCGAATTAGCAAACTGAAGTGGCAGTGGGCTGGTCATATTAGCCGCAGAACTGACAGCCGTTGGAGCCGTAAAGTCCTTGAGTGGAGACCGCGACTCGGTAAGCGTAGTGTAGGACGCCCTGCGACAAGATGGGATGATGACATTCGAAGGCTGGCTGGTGTGGGCTGGATGAGAGTGGCCGAAAATCGGGAGCAGTTCGTGCGATATGGGGGTGCATTAGGAGAGACCTATGTCCAGCAGAAGACGAGTGTGGGCTGCTGATGATAAAGGTTTATCATTTACCAAGTTTTATTTCATTTGCTATTGACATAAAAATCATTTTTCTGTAACATCAAGCTATACTTTAGGGACTATAATTACGAATGATCGCAACAGGTTAGGACAAAGGCAGTAGGACCACGTGACCAGAGGGTGCAATTTAGGTTCAACGACCTCAGAAAATATATTAGTAGGATACGCCTGCGGGATTGCGCGGAAAAACCGTGACGAAAAAAGACGTGTAAAGTATATTTTTTTATCAGAAATTACAAAATAGAACAAGTATTTAAGTAAGTTGTTATAGAAATTTTCATTCATTTATAAGCACCGTTGGTGTGTCCATGTTTAGATTTCGTCAAAAATTGCTCACCTTTAGTCCGTAAAAGAAAATGGAAATAAAAAAAAAGTCACAGTGTGAAAGAGATATAACATGCTCTGACGCAGCTTTAATGCAACTCTATACGGGTGCGGTAGAGAAGGAATGTCGCCAGTCACCATCAGCTTCGCGCGGCTTTTTTATTTATTTATTTTATTTTCTTTTCTTTATTGTAAGGAAACATACAGTACTACCTGTGCGAATAAAGAATGGGATCAGAAATGGCGGCGCATCTATTCACTTCTCGCTCGCACACTATTTGCGTCTATACTCGCACCCCACGAGTGCGAGTATAGACGCAAATAGTGTGCGAGCGAGAAGTGAATAGATGCGCCGCCATTTCTGATCCCATTCTTTATCCGCACAGGTTGTACTTAAAATAACACTATTTTCAAGTAAGAAAGTGCTCAGTCTGATTATGGTATATGTCTGTGGTAAAATATAGCTTGATTAGAATGACAAAGGTATTGATACCATAGAAACCGTTGACAGTGGGAGAGCTACGCTTCGGCATGAATGGGCCGGCTCGACCGGAGTGATACCACGCCGTTACAGAAAACGGGTGTGAAGCAGCACTGTGGTGTATTTCGCTGCGCGAGTACTGGAGGCCCAACCCGGGTAAGAGGGGGGGTTCAAAAGTTGGCAGCGCACTTGTGACTCCATTGGTGTAGCGGATGTCTATGGGCGGCAGCAATCGCTTACCATCTGGCGATCGGTCTGCTCGTCTGACATAAAAAAATATCATAGAAAAATGATCTTTATGTCAATAGTAATAAAATTCTATGGAATAAAACTTGGTAAAATGATAAACCTTACCAAACCTTATGTCAAATGACATTTGTCAATCTAATCAAGCTATATTTTACCATAAATCCGATCACTGATAATTAAGTCCCTTGACTACCTCCTCATCCCCTAGTCAGGGGGTTGCACTCTCTCTCCAGCCACCGCTGGTCTTCCACCAGGCCCCGCGCGGCCAGGATCGGGCCCAGCGTCGCCAGCACGCGCTGGTGGTATGAGTTCACGTACGCTAGCTGGGGGAAAAAAAATAGGGATTATTTTCCTACAATTGTGGGCTAGTCCACGGTTTACTCTGGTCACTCGATAGATGTCACTAGCCGTGGTAGTCCTCAAATACCTATATTCCGCCGCAATTGACATCAGAACCTTAAAAATTGAATGTTACAACCACAGACTGGGTCCGTGCCATTTTTTTGCTAGTCTTGTAAGATAAATTGCTATAATTTCTCCGCGTATGTTATAGTATTTTTTTTTGATCATTATTGAATTGTTTGATGCGCGGAGCGACATGTGTGTTTCGTGGCCATGTGGGTTTAGCACCTTACCAATCGTATAGAAGGTGGGGGGACGCGTTGATGAGAATGAAAATGGAGCTATCTATAGAAAAAACACAAGGTAACTTACAATTATGTAACCCTGTAGCCGCCGATGGGGTGCGCCGGCCGGCGACCTCGCAAGCTCCTTCTTCTTCCTTTATAAGCGGGTGAAATAATGTTCGCGGATGCGGTGCTGTATATCAAGCAATTTACGTTTGTTTTGTGACGGCGACGTTCGAGTTGACACACGTCCCGTTAACTACTTTGGTTTTTATAGATAGCCAAAGAGGATGAATGTGGCGCGAACAGAAGGGGTATCGTATTTTTTTAAGGTTACGATGCCAAACGACGGAATATAGGGATTTAAGGACGGCCACGGTTGGTGATATTTATCGAAACACCAGACTTTGAAGAGACGCCACAGTTGCAGAAAAATAACGACCATATTAGTTTTTAACATAAATGGTGAAAAATAAATAATACATTGAGACCACATCACATACATTGCCCTGATACCAGATTAAGGGTTTCCCTTGTACTATGGAAACCAGGAACTCCGAAGTACTACAAACACCCGGACCCAACACAAATAATGCACCTGCAATAACAAAGAGCTATTTGCATATTATTTGGCGCTATATTAATAACTGGGGGAACAGTTATTCTTGTTTGTTAAGGCGCGACCTGAGTGTCCGTGGTCGTACAATCTCCTAATTTTTAAACAATTCCACTATAGTAAATAATACACTTAAAAAATTCACCGTAGGGCTCAGGTGGTACTCGAACCCGACGAATAGGGTATTTGACTAAGCTCGAGATTTTACAAATTATAAATATTTTATCAAAATATAGGTAAATATGTGAGAATAGCAAAAATTCTCAATCAAAAATATAACGTCTAGCCGGTTTTATGGTCATTCAAAGATTCATGGGCAAGTCCATTTTAGAAATATGAAATTTAAAAAAAAATATTATACCTACCATTAAATAACCCATATAATTTAGGACCAACTATTATAATGGAACCATTGACATAAACGAAACATTTGATATAGCTACCATACAAAATTCAAATGAAATGCATACAAAATACTGTCGTGTGACGTCACATCTCTGTAGCCATTTGTATGGAGCGTTTTGGGTTTGCCCAAAATAATGTGATTTTAAAGTTGTGATATCTCAGGTAGTTTAAATGAGAATCAAGTAATTCTTTCAACGATGTTTCTATCATAGAGAGGTCTTTTGATTACACAAATGAAAAAAAAATAGTCAAATACCGTATTTCAAGCAATTTTTAGCAAGGGGTTCGGATAGCATAAATGGTTAGTGCAGCCACCCGGACTGTGGAAGGTTGTGGGTTCGAGTCCCACCTGAGCCCTACGGTGATTTTTTTAAGTGTATTATTTACTTAAAAATAAATTGCAAAGAATTGCATTGAATTATACCAAACACAATAATTCCAATATAAGCGATATAAGTAATTTTCTTACCTCGAAGTCATCCAAAAGGGACACGTCGATGCACTCCCGTTGGTTAGGTACCAGCGTCAGCGTGTTGAATCCCAATACACCGCGACCCTCGTAGTCTCCCACCAGGTGCTTAGCCTAAAGTAAAATAAACGAGATAAACACTCTACATTCTGAATATATAATATAATATACATAATAAATATTTCACAACATCACATACATTGTTCTGATTTTTAGATTTTCGTATATTTAACTATAATGTATCAATACCGGGATTAACACGATACTTATTATGTGAAACAACATTGTGTACTCACTTATTTGGCTCGACGTCCGCTCCGCTCGCGACCACGGCTGCTGTAACGTAGCCGAAACGTCGAGCCAAATATGTGAGTACACAATGTTGTTTCACATAATAAATATCGTGTTAATCCCCGTATTGATACATTATACTTACATTGATCTGACTCCGAGATAGGTAGCTCGAGCACCTGTGTTACGGATATCAGAATCAACAGTGGGATTACAAATACATACATATGATACTTTTCTTTTGTAAATACATACTTTTAATACATTGAAAACACCCAGACCAATACAAACAGACATGTTCATGCACACAAATGTTTGTACTGTGCGGGGATCGAACCCGCAACCCTTGGAGCAAAGTTGAATGTGTAACCATGATCCAGTTGATAAAGGTAGCTTAGTGGATAAGAACTCGCCTTACGGGAAGTCCGGGTTCGAATCCCAGGGTGCACCTTTGTATTTTTCAAATCTATGTGCGTATTTCTACCATTAGCTCGGCGGTGAGGGAAAAACATCGTGAGGAAACCTGCAGGTTTCGGATAGTTTCTAAAACGTGTAACTATGATCAGTCGGTCTGGTTCCCCTGTTAAAGGGTGGCAAAGGTCAGACGGCAGTGGCTTTATTGTAATTACCAGACTCCCCAAATTCTGAATTATGGTCCAAGGGTACACTGGGTTGCAAAGCAACAGCTTTGAATGCAACGAGTTTTCCCCTAACCCGATCCAGTTGGTCTGGTTGCCCTGTCTACATTGTAATACTACAAAAATAAACAGACACAGGTAGGACATTGATTGATATCGAAAGTTCGATGACCTACGCGCTAGGCAGTATGTCATATCCCTCCCGTACAGATTCCATATAATAATAATAATAATAATTCTCACAACATCTCATACGTTGACCTGATTCCGTACTAAGTAGCTTAAGCACTTGTGTTACAGATATCAGACAGCAGAGGTACACAAATATATACTTAAATACATATATTACACCCAGACACCGAACAAACACAAGTGTTCATCACACGAATGTTTGTCCAGGCACGCACGAATATTCTGTCTGCCTCACGCCGAGATCAATGTACGCGCGCAAGTATGTCTTCATAGCCTGGTCTGTGTCTTTAGACAGGGTGTATTGGTAAACACTTACATCCTTTCATCCACGTCTTCTACCAACAACTCTGAAAAAACTTTTTTCTACAACTTTTGGAAGATCGCAAAAAAAAAAACCTACAAAGTCGATTATGTAACTCGGCCATTTTGTCGACTGCCTCGGTGGCGCAGCGGTTGGTGTGTCGCACATTGAAACGACGGCTGCGCAAGAAATCCCGGGTTCGATCACCGGGTTGGGCCAAAAATTGTTACCTAAGATTTCGTTAGGAAAATCTTAGTTGGCGGTTGAAGACTTTACTTCGGGCTGGTTCACAATAGAAACACGTTTCGTTACGAAGAAATTATATATTATGGAAAAACACGCGAAATAAAGTTGCCTCGAAAAGAAAATTTGAACAATTATTTCACAATGACAGATTAGAATGACAAGTTCTTTTTTCTTCCTTTTTTTTTAAATTTAAAAATAAAGACATGAGCCGTCGCTAACAGCGGTCTTGTACCCCCGTGCCTCGGTAAGCACGTTAAACCGTTAATCCTGCACCAGATCCCTCTCTGGTCGTGTCACGGTATTGTCCCATCGGAATATGAGGGTAAGGGAATAGAGTTCTCTTGTGTTTGCGCACATACTTGATCACTATAATATATACTGCGTGGCTGATTTTTTTTTACATTATAGCGGACAAACGAGCAGACGGTACACCTGATGGAAAGCGATCACCGCCGCCCATGGAAATCTGCAACACATGAGGTATCACATATTGATGATTAGGTGGTGTATGCCCAGGTAGCAATGATAATTAACTTCCTTTGTTTTACAAATTAGATTTATTAATTAAAGGACGACCTAGCTCTTGATGCGTACATTACAAGATGATCTATATAAAAGGTTTTTATTTATCTTAGACAGATGGCGTTTAATCGATTACAAATCATTAATTAATTATGGCGGCGTGATACAGATGGCGCTGTTAACAAGTATTTCGCTGTTTAACACATATGCGTTGCCGGCTCTTAAGAAAGGAGTACACCCTTTTCTTGAAGGTCACCAAGTCGTATCTGTTCGGAAACACCACGGATGACAGCTGGTTCCACAGTTTTACTGTGCGTAGTAGGTAATGACGTGAGAAACGCACTGTAGTCGATATAAATCCCTACGCAATGACAGAGGATCAAGTGTGTCGGAAAGTGCCTGGTCGTCGACAATTCTGACCGCCCTTCGCTGGATACGATCCAGAGGAAGAAGCTGATATTTGGGATTGGCCGCCGTAGCCGTAATCGCTTGGAGGATATTATCTGCTCATCTATACCGGTAAATTTTTCTTTTAAAACGTGTCTCGTTAATCACTCGACATTGGCAGAGTTAAAAAAATGTTTTTGGCATAAGCAAACACAATAGCAGCCATTACAAAACAAAAAAAAAAGATATTATATGGGGAGTCGAAAATAAATGTCAAAAGTTAAAGGGTCGGTAGAGCACATGTTTAAAGGGACATTAGTATCTTAAAAGCCTAAAAATGTTTGGAGTATTCGTACCTTAGGATGTTTGGAGTCTTTGGTCACAGCGACGGTCTCCACCAGATCTTCGTGACGAATGCCGAACTCCCCCACTTTGTAGAAACCGGGCTCTGGTAGATTTGCGAAAAATAAAAACTATATCAATTGGCTCTCCTCAGCCTGATGGTAAGCAAGAGAAGAGCCCACGTTGCAATTACAACGAAAGCGATATCAAGGCATCAGCTCCGTTGGCACCGCCATACTGGCCCGCGAGATGCTTCTTCACGCTTCTTTTTTTTTTATATGAGAGGTGGCAGACGAGTAGACGGATAACCTGATGGTAAGCAGTTCCGCCGCCCATGGACACCCGCAACACCAGTGGAGTCACAAGTGCGCTGCCAACCTCCCCCCCCCCCCCCCCCCCCATTGGGCTTCCGGTAACCTCACTCACACGGCGAAACACAGCGCAGGCGCTGCTTCACGCCGGTCTTCTGTGAGGCAATGGTATCACTCCGGTCGAGCCGGCGCATTCATGCCTAAGTGTGGCTCTCCCACATTTAAAATAGACATAAATAGAAACTGTCAAGTTTTTTAGTCCGTGATGGGATGTTTTCCACAGTGAAGCGGTGATATATACACATGGGTGATAAAAAAAAAGTGCTTTATTTCTGAGTAAAACAGTACAATTTGTGGACGGGGGCTTCCCGGTAAGTAGTCAGAGACACTTGAATGAATGAATGATGAATGAATGATAACTTTATTTGGCACAATACAAAACAAGGAAAAATTAATAAGAATGGGAATGGGTGATGGCAATGCCTCGCTCTTCTTCCGAGGATTATTTTAATAGGATTATGAAGTACAGTATAATATAACTAAGCAAGGAGTAGAATGTTAAACTTAAGTTTACAAGTTTACTTAAGGTGATGTATACAAACATGTGCAATAAATTAATTCAATTAAATTCTCACCGTTGCTAAGTATCTGCTGGGGGCGTAGCCCCGGGTCCCGCGGGTAGGACCGCCACGACACGCCCGTCGGCCCCTCGTGCACGTTGAGGAAGTGTCCCACGCCGTGTCCCGTCCCATGCGCGTAGTCCAGCCCTACGTCCCACAGGAACTTGCGAGCGAAGCTGTCTAGGACGTTGCCCTGATGATAGTGTCAAAGTTTTTTATGTGATAGGTGGCAGGCCCCCCACAAGGTGGACCAACGATCTGGTGAAGGTCGCGGGAATCCATTGGATGCGGGCGGCACAGGACCGATCTGTGTGGAGAACATTGGGGGAGGCCTATGTCCAGCAGTGGACGTCTATTGGCTGAAATGATGATGATGGCAGACGGATCAGCTGATGGTAAGCGATTCCGCCGCCCGTGGACGCCCGCGACACCAGTGGAGTCACAAGTGCGCAGCCAACCTTTAAACCCCCCCCAGGAAGTCGCAGCTGTGGCAGGCCCCCACAAGGTGGAGCGACGATCTGGTGAAGGTCGCGGGAATAATTTGTTTGGCACAGGACCGCTCTGTGTGGAGAACATTGGTAAAGCAGTGGACGTCTATTGGTTGAAATGGTGATCATGATTGAATATAAATATAATGGGGGCTATCGCGTTTGAAAAATGCGCAAGATGGCGTACTATAGGCCTGAGGTCCATCCACAAGGTGACTGGGTATTTTTATACGTGATATGTCAAATTGTCAATTAACGAATAAATCAGCCAATGATGTTGAAGTTGGACCTCGATTCACAGGCACGCCATCTAGCGGATATTTCACACGCCATAGCCACTATGAATGTCCAATAAATAAAAAAAATCATTAATATCATTATTTATGCTATAACGTTACAATATTCGTTGATATGCAACGCAATTTTCTATATGCGTAAACCATTTCCTTGAACTATTTCATGTATTGTAATAAGATCGTAATCGTAATAAAATCTGCAGATTTTTTTAAGGTTTCACTCATCGCCGCCATTTTAGAAAAAATACAAAATGGCGCCAGCCTGACTCGCTTAATTTTATGCCATTGTGTCATTTTTCTATAATGGTGGATGATTGTTTTAAGCTTTTTTGATGTGTAAATAAAGATGTACAAGTCAAAAGGCGAATATGATTATATTTAAATGAGCACAATAAGTGAATATTTTCATATGTTGACACGAGTTGAATAACAAGTCAAAACTGTAGCTATAGCAACCAGCTATAGACAATGTAGAGATGCAATGGTATACAGTCTCTTTACAAGATTAAGCGAGGCAGGTTCTATAGAAATAATGCCAAGCGCCATTTACCTTCACACCCTGCGGGAACAAAGCGCTGCCCAGGAACATCTGCCCTTTCAGGACCCTCGTGAAGGCATCTTTCTGCTCGTCAGTCGGGGAGCTGCTCATATGCCGGGTGCGGGTTATGTCTGTGGTGCCATCCCTGAGGTGTATAGTAAAATAAACTTATCGAACGTGGGAGCAGTGTGGTCCCCGGCAGAGTAGAATTAGCCACCCTCACTCATACCGAGGTATCGTAAAAGGCGACTAAGGTAAAGCTGCTGGCATGATCATCAGCACCCAGAGAAGGAAAACTCTGCATTTATAGCAAAACCCTCGCCAACCCGTCTGCCAAGCGTGGTGAGTATGGCAATTATCCCTCATGTGATTGAGGGAGGCCCGTGCCCCAGCAGTGGGGACTTAAATGGGCTGACGATGACGATGACGATGACTTTTCTTTTATAAATACATACCTACTTATAATACATAGAATACTCCCAGACCAATACAAACATACTGTTCGTGCACACAAATGTTTTTACTGTCCGGGGATCGAACCCGTAACCCTTGCACCTGATGCAACATTCACTACCAATGATCCAAACGGGTCGTCAATAAAACTATTAAACACCATGTTAATATGATGTGTCTCCTATTCAGATCGGGCTGTGCAGGATTTATTGGGGTTTGGAAATAAAATAATTGGAGCTCGGTGTAATGGCGTACGTTCGATTTATTCTTCGATTCAGAAGTCTTTTTACTCGCGCCACTAGGTAGCGCTAAGACGGACAGCGCCATCTATCCTACACGGCATACACTAGAATGTATGTGATAGGCAGGTAAAAGCAGGCGTTTCAGCCACTGTAGGATAGATCATCATTTCAGCCAATAGACGTCCACTGCTGGACATAGGCCTCCCCCAATGTTCTCCACACAGATCGGTCCGGCGCCGCCCGCATCCAATGGATTCCCGCGATCTTCACCAGATCGTCGGTCCACCTTGTGAGGGGCCTGCCACGGCTGCGACTTCCTGTACGTGGCCTCCACTCGAGGACCTTTCCGCCCCAACGGCCGTCTGTTCTCCTCGCTATGTGCCCTGCCCATTGCCACTTGAGGCATGCAATCCTTTGGGCTATGTCTGTAACCTTAGTTCTCCTGCGGATCTCATCATTTCTGATACGATCACGCAGGGAGACTCCAAGCATAGCTCTCTCCATTGCTCTCTGGGTGACTTTGAGCCTCCTTAATCGGCACATTGTAAGCGGCCACGTTTCGGTTCCGTATGTAGCACCCTTAGTAAAACACCAACCTAACTCAAAATTTTAATATAGATGCTAAGTGAAAATAGTATCGGCTAAAATCCAGGAATGAAAGGTCATCTAACAACAATTTTGAGTTAAGTAAATAGGTACACTCACATATGAACACGAGATGAAATTTGAAGTGCGTTATTTACTCAAGACTACTCAAGAATAAATTGCAAAGAATTGCTATAAAAATATCAACAATTTTGAGTTAGGTCAGTATTTTACTAAGAGTGCGATGTCATCACTGGCAACACACACGTATTGAAGACTTTCGTCTTGAGACACTGCGGTAGGTGGGCCGAAAATATGCTGCGTAGCTTCCCGAACGCTGCCCAGCCGAGTTGGATTCGTCGATCGACCTCTTTCTGGAAGTTGGACTTACCAAGCTGGACTTTTTGTCCGAGGTAGATGTACTCGTCTACAACTTCCAGTGCAGAGCTTCCAACCTTGACAAGAGTGGGTGCGACATGGGAATTCGACATGATGTTCGTCTTGTCCATGTTCATTTTCAGACCCACTTGTTGGGAGACTCTACTGAGGTCGTCAAGCATTGTGCCTAGGTCTTCCAAGGTCTCAGCCATGACTACGATATCATCAGCGAATCGAAGGTGCGTCATGTACTCACCATAGAAGGATAGATGGCGCTACCCTAACTTAAAGTAGGTTTAAACTGGTTTCGCTAGATGGCGTGGTTAAGCTTCTCTGTCCATGACATGATGAGTGTTATGAATTGATAATAGTTACTTTGATAAACTTACTTGTATTGGCCGCCAGAGTCCAGCAGGAACATATCAGTTCTCCTGATGACGGTCTGCGGGCCCTCCCTGGAGGGGGAGTAATGGATGATCGCGCCATTCGCCCCCGCTCCCGCTATGGTCTCGAAAGAGGGCCCCATGAAGTCTTGCTCGTCTCTGTTATAAAAAATGTGATGTGAATGTCTGTGTAAAAAATGTGCGTAAATTCGAAACTTAAGTGCTCGACCCGGGTATCGAACACAAGATCACGGGCTGGTATACAAACCATTACACTAATAAGGCGTTTTATACACCGTAACTTTTTATCGTTTACATCCCGAAAACCTGGTTTATTCCCGCTGTCCACCCTCTGCTTGTCCACCCCGGGTGGAGAGTGAAACAATTGTTATATAGGCCTCCCCCAATGTTCTCCATACGGATCGGTCCTGTGCCGCCCGCATCCAATGGATTCCCGCGATCTTCACCAGATCGTCGGTCCACCTTGTGGGAGGCCTGCCACGGCTGCGACTTCCTGTACGCGGCCTCCACTCGAGGACCTTTCCGCCCCAACGGCCGTCTGTTCTCCTCGCTATGTGCCCTGCCCATTGCCACTTGAGGCATGCAATCCTTTGGGCTATGTCTATGACCTAAGTTGCCAGTGATGACGTACGGAACCGAAACGTGGCCGGTTACAATGTTTTTTTGCTTAGTTAAAAAAAAATGGCGGCCATTACAATTTTTGTTGCTATTGAGTCTGGATGGGTTCATTTATTTGGCAATATTTTCTAAATGAGTTACGAGCATGAAAGTAAATGTGTTTGATAGCTTAAAATGCAGACAATAAATGCTGCTGCGTGAGCAAATGATATTTTCATGAATATATGTATGTACCTACAAAAAAAAACATTTACAAAATTCGTCGTAGATCACCAGTATTTGATATTATAGATTTTTAATTTATTATGTATGACATTTGGCAGTTAAAGAATTGGAGCATTACGCAAATTGTAGCTAGGCTTAATTAGCTCATTCAACGACTTATGCGACACAGGCCTGCGAGCCTAGTGCACAAGTCACTGAATTTACTTAAATTGTTTATAATTTTTGCCAATAAAAAGAACTGAATTGAAAAGAATTGAATCTTAGTCGGTAAAGCAGTTGCCCAGTTAGCAAAAGATCGTGGGTTCGAGTCCCATTATTTACTTAGTTAGGCAAACAGGAAGAAAAAGGGGCAAATAATATTAAAAGCATACTTGCGGAACTCCAACAGCTTATCGGAGGCCTGTATCTCCGTGACATCCGCGCCCGCGTCCGTTTGCTCGTGCAGCCAGCGGAACAGCCGCACAACCGCGATGCCGTCGCGGATGTGGCACTCGCGGAAGCCCTACGCAATCAGTCACATTATGACTATCATAGTGAAGGGTACCGGTTATCCCGGCAGTATTTTATTCATAAATTAAAATTTAAAAACAAAAACCCGACTGCCAAAAAAACACGCTCTAAAAAGTACGAAACAAGAAAATTGTCTCTGCTGAAATTATTATGCCGTATCGCCGTGGTCGTATGCCACATTGATTTTATTTTTATTATTATAATGAATCTGTTTTGCTACAGTAGGTGGCATACGACCACGGCGATACGGCATAAAATTTTCAGAAGAGACCATTTTCTTGTTTCGTACTTTTTAGAGCGTGTATTTTTGGTAGTCGGGTTTTAGTTTTTAAACTTTATTTTTATTTAAAATATTTTCAGTTATGTAAATAAAATTACATATTTGAAATGTGCTAAAAGCTCTTTCATTTGATACCCCACACGGTACCGTCAAGCATTTTTTTTTAATAGCTATCGAACAAAGCTATCTCGCGAAGCGCACAAACTTAGGAGGGCTGACGTCACGCCTCTCGTCGCTGTTTGTATGGTAGCGTTTGGGCAAGTCTATTTTAAGTGATTTTCAAATTGTCCTATCTCGAAGAGTTTCCAAGCTAACAAATCCATTCTTTCACCGATGAGTTCACTTTTGAGTGGCTTATATTACCAACAAGAGAAAAAAAATTAGGGACACAAGCCT
>CM032491.1:8040885-8065016 GCA_019059595.1 Marasmia exigua | reverse complement strand
GTCCAACTTCAACATCATGGCTATATTCGTTAATTGACCAATTTGACATATCACGTATAAAAATACCCAGTCACCTTGTGGATGGACCTCAGGCGTATAGTACGCCACTTGGCGGAATTTTCGTCGATAACCCCCATTATATTTATCAATCATCATCACCATTCAACAAATAGACTCCACAGCTTGACATAGACTCCACTGGTGTCGCGGGTGTCCATGGCGGCGGCAATCGCCTACAATCAAGCTGATCCGTCTGTTCGTCTGCCATATAATCCCTTTCAGCATCAGAGTCACTGCTGGACAAGGCCTTCCCCCCAATGTTCTCCACACAGATCGGTCCTGTGCCGCCCGCCCCCAAGGGATTCCGCGACCTTCACCAGTTCGGTGAGTCCACCTTGTGGGGGGCCTGCCACCTATCCACATAAAAACTTTGACACTATCATCAGGGCAATCCTAGACAGTACGCTCGCAAGTTCCTGTGGGACGTAGGGCTGGACTACGCGCATGGACGGGACACGGGGTGGGGACACTTCCTCAAACGTGCACGAGGGGCCGACGGGGCAGTATGTCGTGGCGGCCCTACCCGCGGGACCCGGGCTACGCCCCCCAGCAGATACTAGGCAACGGTGAGAATTTAAGTAAATAACACACTTAAAATTTCACTCAAAAGGATTTGGCTATAAAAATATCAACTATTGATTAGCATCTCATCTTAACTGTGGTCAAATTTTTTGTAATAAATATTTCACTGGATATTGTAAATATATACTACAATATTGTGAGACTATCGACAGAATGTCGAATCAAGCACTTACAAATTCGTCGACGTAGTAACGCGTTCAGTGTTATAATTGGTAGTACATTCGTACATTCACCCGGAGTGTGGAAGGGTGGGGTTCGAGTCCCGCCTGAACACGAGATGAAAAAAATTTAAGTGTGTTATTTAATTAAGAATAAATCCGCAAAAGATTGCTATAAAATATCAACTGGTGAGAATTTAATAATTAAGTTATTGCACATGTTTGTATAATCATCATCATAATCATCAGCCCATTTAAGTCCCACTTGCTGGGGCACGGGACCTCCCTCAATACATGAGAGGAATTGCCATACTCACCACGCTGGCAGACGGGTTGTCGAGGGTTTTGATATAAATGCAGAGTTCCTTCTCTGAGTGCGATGATCATGCCAGCAGCTTTTACCTTAGTCGCCTTTTACGACACCTCGTAAGAGTAGGCGTGGCCTCTTCTACTCTGCCGAACCACAGGCTAACTGTTTGTATACATCGCCTTAAGTAAAACTAGTTTGAACATTCTACTCCTTGCTAGTTATATTATACTGTATACTTCATAATCCTATTAAAATTACAAATAATCCTCGGAGAAGAGCGAGGCATGTCCCATCACAAGTGTCTTGACTACTTACCGGGAACTAATTGTATCAATACGGGGATTAACACGATATTTATGATGTGAAAACAACATTGTGTATCACATTTGGCTCGAGTTCGGCTACGGTACAGCAGCCGGTGTTAATCCCCGTATAGATATATTTATAGTTATAATGCAACGCGAAAATCTAAAAAAACATACTTACCGGGAAGCCCCGTCACAAATTGTACTGTTTACTAAGAACAAAGCCCTTTTTCTTTATCACCCATGTGATATATCACCGCTTCACTGTGGAAAACAGTAACCATCACGGATCACATCATGTATATTTTAAAGTGGGAGAGCCACACTTATGCATGGAAGGCGCCGGCTCGACCGAGTGATACCACTGCTCACAGAAGACGGCGTGAAGCAGCGCATGCGCGTGTTCGCCGTGTGAGTGAAGGTTACGGAGCCCAATGGGGGGGGGGAAAAAAAAGTGTTGGGAAGGTTGGCAGCGCACTTTGTGACTCCACTGGTATGGTGTGTCCATGGGCGGCGGAACTGCTTACCATAGGTGTGATCCGTATACTCGTCTGCCACCTCTCATATAAAAAAAAATATGCCCACCATCAAGAAATTGGAAAACTCGGTGCCAGCGCATGTATTTTCCGTTCCTACAATATGATTCCTTCAAACTTTTTTGCGATCTTGGCGGTATAATGGTCAGTAAGCTGTTGTGTACCAATTTTAAATTAAATAAATAAATAAATAAAACGAACGTCGAAGTGTGAAGAAGCATACTCGCGGCCAGTATGGCGGTGTTGGACAACGGACGTGAATGCCTTGATATCGCTTCGTTAGTAATTGCAACGTGGGCTCTTCTCTGCCTACATCAGGCTGAGGAGAGCCAGCCGTGTGGTCCCCGGAGAGAGAATCGGCCTCCTCACTCTTACCGAGGTGTCGTAAAAGGCGACAAGGTAATGCTGCTGAACATGATCATCAGCGCCCAGAGAGGAAAACTCTGCATTTATATCAAAACCCTCGCAACCCGTCTGCCAAGCGTGGGGTGATATGGCAATTACCCCTCATGTGATTGAGGGAGGCCCGTGCCCAGCAGTGGGGACTTAAATGGGCTGACGATGATGACGCTGATTAAAATCAATTGATATAGTTTTTATTTTTCGCAAATCTATCAGAGCCCGGTTTTACAAAGGGGGGAGTTCGGCATTCGGCACGAAGATCTGGTGGAGACCATCGCTGTGACTAAAGACTCCAAACATCCTAAGGTACTAATACTCTAAACATTTTTTTAGGCTTAAGATACTAATGTCCCCCTTTTAAACATGTGCTACCGACCCTTTAACATTGAATTTTTTTCGATCCCATATAATATCTTTACTTTTTTTGTTTTGTAATGCTGCTATTGTGTTGCTTACTGCCAAACACATTTTTTTTACTCTGCCAATGTCGAGTGTGATAACGAGGACACGTTTTTAAACCGAAAAAATTTACCGGCTATAGATGAGAGATAATATCCTCCAAAGCGATTTACGGTACGGCGGCCAATCCAAATATCAGCTTCTTACTCTGGATCGTATCCAGCGAAGGGCGGCAGAATTGTCGACGACCAGGCACACTTTCCGTTGTAGGTCCTGCAAGCGTTTCTGCATATGACGATGATGATTATGATGCCATTATGATTATGATCGAATCCGAAAATGAGGATCCGGCAGAGAACCAAAGTTACGACATTGCCTCACCCGGATAGGCAAGCTTACGTGGCAGTGGGCGAGGCCATATTAGCCGCAGAAGAACCGACAACCGATGTGGGAAACGATTCTGGAGTGGAGACCGCGTCTTGGTAAAAACGAATGTAGGAGCCCTCTGGCTAGGTGGGAGGACGATCTGCGCAGGATGGCTGGCACGAGCTGGAGCGAGAAAGCCATGGATAGTCACAGTGGCGAACAATTGGAGAGATGAGGCCTACGTCCAGCAGTGGACTGCGATAGGCTGATGATGATGAGGCACTTTCCGACACACTTGATCCTCGTCATTGGTAGGGATTTATATCGACTACAGTGCGTTCTCACGTCATTACCTACCACGCACAGTAAAAACTGTGGAACCAGCTGATCTCATCCGTTGTGTTTCCGAACAGATACGACCTGGGACCTTTCAAGAAAAGGGTGTGTACTCCTTTCTAAGAGCCGCAACGCATATGTGTTAAAAACAAAAAAACAGCAGCGAAATACTTGTTAACAGCGCCATCTGTATCACGCCGCCATAATTAATTAATGATTTGTAATCGATTGAGCGCCATCTGTCTAAGATAAATAAAACCTTTATGTAGATCATCTTGTAATGTACGCATCAAGAGCTAGGTCGTCCTTTAATTAATAAATCTAATTTGTAAAACAAAGGAAGTTAATTATCATTGCTACCTGGGCATACACCACCTAATCATCAATATGTGATACCTCAGGTGTTGCAGATTTCCATGGGCGGCGGTGATCACTTTCCATCAGGTGTACCGTCTGCTCGTTTGTCCGCTATAATGTAAAAAAAAAAATCAGCCACGCAGTATATATTATAGTGATCAAGTATGTGCGCAAACACAAGAGAACTCTATTCCCTTACCCTCATATTCCGATGGGACAATACCGTGACACGACCAGAGAGGGATCTGGTGCAGGACCAACGGCTTAACGTGCTTTCCGAGGCACGGGGGTACAAGACCGCTGTTAGCGACGTCTCATGTTTTTATTTTTAAATTTAAAAAAAAAAGAAAAAAGAACTTGTCATTCTAATCTGTCATTGTGAAAAAATTGTTCAAATTTTCTTTTCGCGGCAACTTTATTTCGCGTGTTTTTCCATAATATATAATTTCTTCGTAACGAAACATGTTTCTATTGTGAACCAGCCCGAAGTAAAGTCTTCAACCGCCAACTAAGATTTTCCTAACGAAATCTTAGGTAACAATTTTTGGCCCGACCTGGTGATCGAACCCGGAATTTCTTGCGCAGCCGTCGCTTCAATGTGCAACACACTAACCACTGCGCCACCGAGACAGTCGACAAAATGGCCGAGATACATAACCGACTTTGTAGGTTTTTTTTTTGCGATCTTCCAAAAGTTGTAGAAAAAAGTATTTTCAGAGTTGTTGGTAGAAGACGTAGATGAAGGGATGTAAGTGTTTACCAATACACCCTGTCTAAAGACACAGACCAGGCTATGAAGACATACTTGCGCGCGTACATTGATCTCGGCGTGAGGCAGACAGAATATTCGTGCGTGCCTGGACAAACATTCGTGTGTTGAACACTTGTGTTTGTTCGGTGCCTGGGTGTAATATATGTATTTAAGTATATATTTGTGTTCCTCTGTTGTCTGATATCTGTAACACAAGTGCTTAAGCTACTTAGTACGGAATCAGGTCAACGTATGAGATGTTGTGAGAATTATTATTATTATTATATGGAATCTGTACGGGAGGACATGACACACTGCCTAGCGCGTAGGTGACTTTCGATATCAATCAATGTCCTACCTGTGGCTGTTTATTTTTATAGTATTACAATGTAGACAGGGCAACCAGACCAACTGGATCGGGTTAGGGGGAAACTCGCCCTATTAAAACTCGTTGCATTCAAAGCTGTTGCTTTGGAACCTAGTGTACCCTTGGACCATAATTCAGAATTAGGGGAGTCTGGTAATTACAATGAAGCGACTGCCGTCTGACCTTCGCAACCCTTTAACAGGGGAACCAGACCGACTGATCATTTTTTTTTTTTTTTACATTATAGCGGACAAACGAGCAGACGGCACACCTGATGGAAAGTGATCACCGCCGCCCATGAACATCTGCAACACCTGAGGTATCACATATGCGTTGCCGGCTCTTAAGAAAGGAGTACACCCTTTTCTTGAAGGTCACCAAGTCGCATCTGTTCGGAAACACCACGGATGACAGCTGGTTCCACAGTTTTACTGTGCGTGGTAGGAAATGACGTGAGAAACGCACTGTAGTCGACTGATCATAGTTACACGTTTCAGAAACTATCCGAAACCTGCAGGTTTCCTCACGATGTTTTTCCCTCACCGCCGAGCTAATGGTAGAAATACGCACATAGATTTGAAAAATACAAAGGTGCACCCTGGGATTCGAACCCGGACTTCCCGTAAGGCGAGTTCTTATCCACTAAGCTACCATTATCAACTGGATATACCATTATCAACTTTGGTCCAAGGGTTGCGGGTTCGATCCCCGCACTGTACAAACATTTGTGTGCATGAACATGTTTGTTTGTATTGGTCTGGGTGTTTTCTATGTATTTACAAAATAAAAGTATTTTATGTATATATTTGTAATCCCACTGTTGGTTCTGATATCCGTAACACAGGTGCTCGAGCTACCTATCTCGGAGTCAGATCAATCCATACTAATATTATAAATGCGAAAGTAACTCTGTCTGTCTGTCTGTCTGTCTGTCTGTCTGTCTGTCTGTCTGTCTGTCTGTCTGCTACTCTTTCACGCCAAAACTACTCAACGGATTTAAATGAAATTTGGTATACAGATAATCTAGACCCTGAGAAAGGACATAGGCTACTTTTTATTGCGAAAAGGGGGTTGTAAGGGGTTGAAAGGGGGGTAAAAAGTTACTTTTCCACGCGGACGGAGTCGCGGGCGGCCGCTAGTGTAAGTATAATGTATCAATACAGGGATTAACACGATATTTATTATGTGAAACAACATTGTGTACTCACATATTTGGCTCGACGTTTCGGCTACGTTACAGCAGCCGTGGTCACGAGCGGAGCGGACGTCGAGCCAAATAAGTGAGTACACAATGTTGTTTCACATAATAAATATCGTGTTAATCCCGGTATTGATACATTATAGTTAAATATACGAAAATCTAAAAATCAGAACAATGTATGTGATGTTGTGAAATATTTATTATGTATATTATATTATATATTCAGAATGTAGAGTGTTTATCTCGTTTATTTTACTTTAGGCTAAGCACCTGGTGGGAGACTACGAGGGTCGCGGAGTGTTGGGATTCAACACGCTGACGCTGGTACCTAACCAACGGGAGTGCATCGACGTGTCCCTGTTGGATGAATTCGAGGTAAGAAAATTACTTACATCGCTTATATTGGAATTATTGTATTTGGTATAGCAATTCTTTGCAATTTATTCTTAAGTAAATAATACACTTAAAAAAATCACCGTAGGGCTCAGGTAGGACTCGAACCCACAACCTTCCACAGTTCGGGTGGCTGCACTAACCATTTATGCTATCCCTTGCTAAGACGACGAATTTTAGAAGTGCTTGAAATACGGTATTTGACTAATTTTTTTTCATTTGTGTAATCAAAAGACCTCTCAATGATAGAAACATCGTTGAAAGAATTACTTGATTCTCATTTAAACTACCTGAGATATCACAACTTTAAAATCACATTATTTTGGGCAAACCCAAAACGCTCCATACAAATGGCTACTGAGATGTGACGTCACACGCAAGTATTTTGTATGCATTTCATTTGAATTTTGTATGGTAGCTATATCAAATGTTTCGTTTATGTCAATGGTTCCATTATAATAGTTGGTCCTAAATTATATGGGTTATTTAATGGTATAATATTTTTTTTTAAATTTCATACTTTTAAAATGGACTTGCCCATGAATCTTTGAATGACCATAAAACCGGCTAGACGTTATATTTTTGATTGAGAATTTTTGCTATTCTCACATATTTACCTATATTTTGATAAAATATTTATAATTTGTAAAATCTCGAGCTTAGTCAAATACCCTATTCGTCGGGTTCGAGTACCACCTGAGCCCTACGGTGAATTTTTTAAGTGTATTATTTACTATAGTGGAATTGTTTAAAAATTAGGAGATTGTACGACCACGGACACTCAGGTCGCGCCTTAACAAACAAGAATAACTGTTCCCCCAATTATTTATATAGCGACAAATAATATGCAAATAGCTCTTTGTTATTGCAAATGCATTATTTGTGTTGGGTCCGGGTGTTTAGAGTACTTCGTAGTTCCTGGTTTCCATAGTACAAGGGAAACCCTTAACCTAGGATCAGGGCAATGTATGTGATGTGGTCTCAATGTATTATTTATTTTTCACCCTTTATGTTAAAAACTAATATGGTCGTTATTTTTCTGCAATTGTGGCGTCTCTTCAAAGTTTGCTCTGGTGTTACGATAAATATCACCAACCGTCATCATCATCATCATCATCAGCCCATTTAAGTCCCCGCTGCTGGGGAACGGGCCTCCCTCAATCACATGAGGGGTAATTGCCATACTCACCACGCTTGGCAGACGGGTTGGCGAGGGTTTTGATATAAATGCAGAGTTTTCCTTCTCTGGGCGCTGATGATCATGCCAGCAGCTTTACCTTAGTTGCCTTTTACGACACCTCGGTAAGAGTGAGGGTGGCCTATTCTACTCTGCCGGGACCACACGGCTTTCACCAACCGTGACCGTCCTTAAATCCCTATATTCCGTCGTAAAATATATACTACTATAATATACGCGGAGAAATTATAGCAATTTATCTTACAAGACTAGCAAAAAAATGCCACGGACCCAGTCTGTGGTTGTAACATTAAATTTTTAAGGTTCTGATGTCAATGGACAACATTTCATATTTTTAACATGTCCATATTGTTTTTTTATATGAAAATAGACATACAATGAACAGACCGATATTTTTTCTTATTTCAAAATTTGTCCATTTTCGTGCATAAAATAATTATTGAAATTCTTTATATTCTAAATAGGCGTAAGCGCCAAATGACGTCATCGGACGGCTGAATACAGCGGTATTCCTTTGCTTATCATTGTTTTAATAAAAAAAAGGTATGTACTACTGTCAAAGGTAAATAATACTAGTGTCAACATTGTCAACGTCATTAATTCATTCAACGTTGACAAGTTGTCTTTTTTTTGACAGTTGCATGTCATGGGTTTGGCATTTCGTAAATTTAAAACTGTAATGTGCTAAGCAAAGAAATATTTTACATTCTGCCGTCCGATGACGTCATCTTACGTTTTTTAGTTTTTAATTTTTTTCTTAGTAAATAAGCAATATAAAAAATGAATAAATATATAATCGAGCAGCGGAAAAGTAAATAAAGAATTGGTATTTTTTGTTTCAGAGCTTAGAAATTTTGAAATGTTGTCCATTGCGGCGGAATACCTATAGGTATTTGAGGACTACCACAGTTAGTGACACCTATCGAGTGACCAGAGTAAACCGTGGACTAGCCCACAATTGTAGGAAAATAATCCCTATTTTTTTTCCCCCAGCTAGCGTACGTGAACTCATACCACCAGCGCGTGCTGGCGACGCTGGGCCCGATCCTGGCCGCGCGGGGCCTGGTGGAAGACCAGCGGTGGCTGGAGAGAGAGTGCAACCCCCTGACTAGGGGATGAGGAGGTAGTCAAGGGACTTAATTATCTGTGATCGGATTTATGGTAAAATATAGCTTGATTTTGACAAATGTCGAATGCCATCATCCCATCTTGTCGAAGGGCGTCCTACACTACGCTTACCGAGTCGCGGTCTCCACTCAAGGACTTTACGGCTCCAACGGCTGTCAGTTCTGCGGCTAATATGACCAGCCCACTGCCACTCCAGTTTGCTAATTCGGTGGGCTATGTCAGTGACTCTGGTTCTCTGTCGGATTACATCATTTCTGATGCGGTCCTTCAGAGATACTCCGAGCATAGCCCTTTCCATAGCTCTTGAGCGACTTTGAACCGGTGGACTAGTCCAGCCGTGAGCGTCCACGTCTCGGCACCGTAAGTCATGACCGGAAGGACGCACTGGTCGAAGACTTTCGACTTAAGACTTTGAGGGATGGGTGACGAGAAGACTTGACGAAGTTTACCAAATGCTGCCCAGCCTAGCTGAATTCTTCTATTGGCTTCTCTCTCGAAGTTGTTTCTGCCTATTTGGAGCGTTTGTCCTAGATAGACATATTCCTGAACAACTTCGAGAGGTACTCCATTAACAGCGACCGGTCCCGGATCAACGAGCTCGTTGAACATGACCTTGGTTTTATCCAAGTTCATCCGAAGACCGATGTGTTTGGAAGATTCAGCCAGGCTGCTCACCATCTCCTGTAGGTCTTGTAGATAATCCTTATGTTCGTTGAAATAATGTTTGGTTAATTAATATTGAAAAAAGTTTGCGATTCCAACTTTTCTGCGGTTTAGAGCGATGGTAGCTCACTGGATAAGAAATCCGAGCATGCAACTTCGGATTTTTCGTATGCGTATTTCTACATTAGCTCAGCAGTGAGGGAAATCATCGTGCACGTTCCCTATAGCTAGCTGTGTTGAGGGCCGTCTAATTATATTATCAATAAAACATTTCTTTTTCGTTTCAGATACACAACATCCGGCAGCGAATAAAAAATAAAAAATATTGCGAACTAACTATACTAATAATTTTGTATTTTAAATATGCATAATTTATATTTTGTAACAAATACATAATATAATAATAACGTTTTTAGTATTTAATGTGGTTTTTATTTCACTCAACATATACCTACAACCCGTGCGGATAAAGAATGGGATCAGAAATGGCGGCGCATCTATTCACTTCCCGCTCGCACACTATTTGCGTCTATACTCGCACCACACGAGTGCGAGTATAGGCGCAAATAGTGTGCGAGCGAGAATTGAATAGATGCGCCGCCATTTCTGATCCCATTCTTTATCCGCACAGGTTGTACATTGTTGTAGCTGGATAAAGTTCAATCACGTCATCATCATCATTATCATCAGCCTATCGCAGTCCACTGCTGGACGTAGGCCTCTCCAATTGTTCGCCACCGTGATCTATCCATGGCTTCTCACATCCAGCTCTTGTCAGCCATCCTGCGCAGATCGTCCTATTTTCAAGTCCCGTGTCAAATCTCACTTCCTATCTCTATAAATAGGTACACTATCTTTTCCTTGTCTCTTTTCCCTTTTTTATGTGGTCTGCTCTCTGGTCATTTATACCTATCTATAAGAAATATTTTTATTGAATTTTTGTTATAAATTATCTATGTATATATTATTGGGTATGTATGTATTGTTTATTATTATTTATGTAATGTAATAATATTAATATATATAATAATGTATATTTCTGCCATTCTCAATTTCATTTGTTAAATTACTTTGCACTGCCTTCCCTTATTACGAATACGATATTTCTTTCCTCTACCCAAAGGTTGTCTGGAAGAAATCGCTACAAGCGATAAGACCGCCTTATTGTACTGTCTGTTGCTGTTGTATCATGCTTGTATTTTATTTTTGTGCAATAAAGAATATCTATCTATCTATCGTCCCCCCACCAGAGGGCGCCCTACATTACGTTCGCCAAGACGCAGTCTCCACTCTAGCACTCGTTTACCCCATCGGTTGTCGGTTCTGCGGCTAATATGGCCAGCCCATTGCCACTTAAGCTTGCCAATCTGGTGAGGAATGTCGATGACTTTGGTTGTCTGCCGTCAATCACGTATAGGGGTGATTTTTTTTTAATACAGTCAAGTCTATTTACAGTGGTTCCAAAAATAGGCACCTAAAAGCCTCGCAATTACAATGACAGTTATTTGAAACACCTCTAAAATCTGATCCGCGACTTTAGTAGTATACAACGTTAGGTACGTTGTATACTACTAAAGTCGCGGAGTCGCGGATAAAATATTTATGTCTACCAGACGAGATTGCTAACATTTTGTTTAGCTCAAATAGTCTTACGGCTGGGCAAAGGCCTCCCCTTATAGCCTCCACTGCCCCCTATTCATTGCCAGCGTTTGCCAGTTACGGGAGTATTGGTCCAGGTAGTCGCGCCATCTCTTTTTCGGCCTGCCTCTTGGTCGACGACCACTTTACTTACTTTACATGACATAAGCATAAAAACTTAACATTATTTTTATGCTTTTTCATAAGCATAAAAACTTAACATTATTTTTATGCTTTTTCATAAGCAAGAAGTAAAATAAAAAAATTGAGGAAATGCTTTAAAAAAAGGCTTATATTTATCTTTCCCTCAAAATTAATAAATTTCTAACCTAAACTAACATTTTTCACAGCAAAAAAATCTAATTGCACATTAAAATCAGTTTGAAGTGCAATTACATACATACATATACATATTTCACAACATCACATACATTGATCTGACTCCGAGATAGGTAGCTCAAGCACCTGTGTTACGGATATCAGAACCAACAGCGGAATTACAAATATATACATATATACTTTTCTTTTGTAAATACATACTTATAATACATAGGGAACACCCAGACTAATTACAAACAGACATGTTCATGCACACAAATGTTTGTACTGTGCGGGATCGAACCCGCAACCCTTGGACCAAAGGCAGCGGCCACTGTCACTGTTCCATTAGTATTTTTGATGTGCAAATAGCTAATTTTTAGAGAGTTAGTTTAATATATTCCTTTAAAAAATAGGTGGAAAGAAAGTAGGGAGAAAAAATTGTACAAAATAGTTTATTTACAATATTATGCAAAAGACATCATATTATGTGCGCCGTTCTATTCTTCCACGAACTTAAGGACCTTACGGATCAGTGGCGCGACAAAAATCACAAACACAAATTGTTTTTGAAATGTTTTGATATTTTTTTCATTTACTGTCTTTAATTTCATTGCAATCAATAAAAACCGGGGGCGGCGCCACTGATCCGTATACGGGCTCTTAATACATTTGTCTATCGAGCACTTCGTTCTCGAATGGAATGAGCAGTTTTCCAGTAGGTATTTATTAACTTTGAAGTTACTCGCTAGAGGGTGTCAGCAGTCCTTATAAATTTCAAGTGTTGGATGATATATCCTGTGCTCCCTATTTTTCGGGAAAATTTCCCAGTGCTAGGTCTGCCATGGCATAAGGAGATATTTTTGATTGCTGCCCGTTTGAAACTGTGCAGTTTGTCATTAATATTTCTATCAAATTGTAATTTTTACAAGGAGTTCATTATTGTTGTTGATTATTCTAAATAAAAAATATTTTTGAATAAAACCTTCATTAATTCTCGGGTAAATGAAAATGAAATATGGCAACACTTTAAATGCCTCGTCCAATCGCTGTAATTTTTATACAGATACAGGTAGCGCCATCTATTATCACTTTTGAGAATCCGACTGACTAGTGTCATTGGAAAACTCCTCATCATTAATGTATTATATACAATAAAAAATACAATAAATCATTAAAAATTACTACCATAGACTACGCCACACTGAACCACAGACTAACAAAGCTAACGATCAAAAATGGCGCTGACTTAGCCAAGATGGCGCTACTGCGTATTGGCGCGCATTCTCTCTCCAGCCACGCGTAGTCGTCAAGCAGGTCCCTCTCTCGCAGCACTGGGCCGAGGGTCGCCAGCACCCTGGCATGGTAGTCGTTTAGGTATTTTAGCTGAAAATAAATACAGACGAATATACACCGTTATTTTTTATTTTTGACATCCCGAAAACTACATAGTAGGTATGAATGAAGTCCATTTAGCATATTAGATCAACATAATAAGCGAAAAAAAATCAGCTGTTCCATACTGAGGTCTGCCCTTACCAGACCTTGCCGCTTAGGAACCCTTAATACAGGGTTATTTTTTATCATTTACATCCCGAAACCTCATTAAAAAGTATTTTTATTATTTTGACGTTTCTTGTTTTTGTTTTATTACGGACGTAATGTATTAGGATGGTTTTATTTAGATATCACATACAAGCTGTGCGGATAAAGAATGGGATCAGAAATGGCGGCGCAACTATTCTCTTCTCGCTCGCACACTATTTGCGTCTATACTCGCACTCGTGGGTGTGCGAGCGAGAAGTGAATAGATGCGCCGCCATTTCTGATCCCATTCTTTATCCGCTCAGGTTGTAAATTTTTTTATTAAACAGTAGTACCAACCTCAAACTCCGTCAGTAGACTAACATCGAGGCAGGCGGTCTGGTGGGGCACCAGCGAGATCGTGTAGAAGCCCAGGGCCCCCACCCCGTGGAAGTCGCCCACCATACCCTCGGCCTGGAACCAGTTCATATACACCGTGACTCTTTGATTATCCGAGAAAGTTCTCGAGGGCATCTACTAATGAAAATAAACATTTTTGAAATGAAATGAAATGAAATATATTTATTCGGAATAATCATAGGTACATAAAAGATGTTAATATGGTATTGAGTTCCACTACAATTGACCTGGTAGGTATACGAATATTATGTGAAATTATGGGATAGGACTAAATGAATGTTATTATTATTACAATTATCATAATTTTGACTTAATCACTAAGTTTCTTAGATCAAGGTAGTTAAAGTAACCTAAGAGAGTAGGTACATCGGAGAGGTAAGCATCTAGTTTATAATAACATTTCTCTTCTAGAAGTTTCCTAATGGCAACTTTAAAATTCTTACTGTCCATTTCCATAATGCTTTTCGGAAGCTTATTATACAGTTGCACTGCCATACCAACAACATTCTTTTTCCTAAGCGCTGTCCTGCACTTAGTATTTTCTATTTTTCCTCAAGGAACATCGGTTCAAATCTATAAAAAAAAAGTCGCCTTCTCATACAAATTTAAAAAACCAATCTAAAAAACATTAGATACGTAATCCATCCAAATAATATTTTATTTGGAAAAAAATGATTTCTGAAATTTCGACCTTATTTTGCACATGCCATGACTCATTATCAATAGCATGAATAGGGTACTTTCGGTGGTGAACAGAAAAATATGTCATTCATATAAAATTAAAATATATTTAATAATAAACACAAATATGTACATTTCAACCTATATTTTTTCATGATTGTTTTAATAAACTTAATTTAAAAACTCGTATTTTTAATCTGTGTACCACGTGACTTAAAACACGAGACGCCGTGGTGTGACGTCATAATGGCACTGAAGCTCTCGTCGCTATCTGTCATCTGCCTGTCAAGAGGGTTTATAGGTTATGGACTGCAACTATAATACTTTATCTTCCAGTATATTTTATTTTTCGCGTATTTTATGTTAGATAATAATACAAAAGCAGATTGCATAATGGAAACCGGTTTTGTTAAAGCAGATAGTACGAATCTACCGAGAATTGACTCAATGATGATTGCAAAGTTTTTTGCATCGAACACAGACTTCTGTTCTGCTGAATTCCGGAATATTAAAACATCTTTGTAAGTAACCTATGATTGATAATATCTTTAATCTTTAATAGTGCCAAATATACCTAATACTTAGTACTTACAAATTATTTGATAGGTTTAGGTTACCTAACCATGTTCTGTTTTCTAGTGTTGTTGACTTTACTTTAAAATTTATCATTTTCACAGATCTGCAAGAGAATCATACGGCGACGATGCTATTGGGTACGTGCGACTTCAAAGGAGCCATCAAACATGTACTTTAAAGTGTACAATATGTCCGGAACATAAAGTGCGCTCCAAACCATATTCAGTGACCCTCATTGTAAATGAGGAAGAAGCTGAAGTGGTACAAGTGACATGCCATGATTGTCCTGCATCTAGTGGTGGATGTAAACATGCTGTTGCAGTTTTGATGTGGTGTCATCGTCGGAGCGAAGAGCCATCATGCACTTCAGTACAGTGTTATTGGAAAAAATCTACACTAGCAAAGGTCGGATCTTCAATAAAAATAATTACTACTAAAGAAATGAGTAAAAAGAAGGTCAAAACCGATGAGAGCATTAATACACTTGTAGGTCTCCAAGTCGTGGAAGAATTTGTGAGTGAGTGTAAAAAAAGAAAAATTACTACATGTCAATACATAAAACATGAAAAGTATTTTACTTTTAGAAAAAGCCATATGCTCTCCTTACATTACCTAATGTGTAATATTAACAAAAATAATTGTGATGCATTTTTGACTGAAATAGCACCATATTTTAATGACATAAGTATTAGAAATGCAGAAAAAGAGACAAGACTTCAACATAACAGTGGATTTTGGTACGAGTTAAGATATGGGAGAATTACTGCTTCAAAATGTTTTGAAGTGAGTCGGTGCAAAACCACTGATGGTGCTTTGGTGGCGAGTATTCTTGGTGCAAGAACCATCGAAACACCTGCAATCAAACGAGGAAAGAATTTGGAAGATGCAGTAAGACAAACAGTAGAAAAAAAGATAGGCAAAAAAATTAAAAAATGTGGTTTATTTATATCTGACAAGAATCCTGTGATTGCAGGTTCACCAGATGGCATTTTGGAAAGGAATACCACTATAGAAATTAAGTGTCCTAGCAGTAACAAAACTGAAAAAAATTATATCAAAAATGGTGTTATCTGTAAAAAATATTACGGTCAAGTGCAGATGCAAATGTATTGCGCTAATTTGAAAAAAAGTTATTTTTGTGTTGCAAGTAGTGACTTTGAAAATGACAATAAAGTGGATATTGTGGAGATTGAATACGATGAAGAATATGTATCGGAAATACTTCAAAGTGTTATTTTATTTTGGAAACAAAACATATTTCCAGTTCTGTATGAAACTGTTAGAATAAAATAAATCTTAACAATATGGAAGTCTTTTACTTTAAAATACCAGCTGTGCCCGTGACTTGTACACATCAACAATGGATCTATCTCCTGTAGATATGCTAAAACCAGATAAATCGCACAAAAGTGTTGTCTGTTTGTATTTTGGTATTTGTTTATTATAGGAAAGGTTTGCATTTTTGTTTGTTACCAATAAACTCAGAAACTACTGGACCAATTTGAAGAATTATTTCACTTCTGGAAAGATACATTATTCCTGAGTGACACCTATGGGCAATAACAGGATGGATTACTAGTTAATTCATAAAGATAGATTTTAGTCCATGTGTAGTAGTTGACCAAGTACTATCCCCCTTCAACCCTTCATTCAGCCATCCATATTGGAAATGTTTACCGATTTGTTAACAATTTTGTGTAAAATCTATAAACATGGACTGTATTGCACAAGATACAAAATGTGTAAATAAAATGCAAGTTTGGATAACTAATTTGCTGTTTATTAATAACTTTTTACTGCAAATACAATATTTAACACACCAGCTAAAGGTCGGAAGGGTAAATAGAATAAGTTGCCATTTTAAACAATTTGTACAATGCCATAGCAATTATTATAAATTTTACTTTGTATCCTATATTTACCTATTTACTGTTCAAATTAAAATAAACACAAAAGACTTAAAACTATAATATGATACAGACTTTGTACACATAGGGTGGTCTTTTCGCTGTAAGCAATCTCTACTAGACAACTCAATATATACCTAAAAAATTATTTGATGAGGGAATCTTGCAGATTTATAAGACCACAAGCTGCCTTAATACACTCATCAAGAACTGGTATTGTATTGGAATGTACTACAGAATGAGGTTTCAATATGCTAAATTCACGGATTCTGCGTATCACTCTCTCTATATGAATTCTGAGACTCGCTACTTGTTTGGTTAATCTGGCTTCAGATTTTGTAAGTTTGGAACCGCTACTAACACTAGGAGGTCTTATCAAAGTAAAGTTTCTTTGTTTTAAATAAAGTTCTAGATGTTTGAAACCTCTGTCTGCTAAAATACAGGTACCAGGTTCCAAACTATCCAAAAAATTGCAGTGCTCTACTAAATTGACGTCACTAATCCTGCCTCCATATCCAGCAGATACAAAGCTGACTAGTCCATCTGGTGTACAAGCAACTAAATATTTAATCGTATTTGCTTTCTTGTATTCCGACCAGGTAAGTGCTTGACGGACAGCTATTGTTGGCTTCTGAATTTCAATTTCAAAGCAATCTATGATGCATGTAACTTGGTGAAATTTATGTCGGAAAGCAATGGGTAGGTTTAATTTTATTGTATTAGCACTAAAAGTTTTTATAAAAGCAGACAGGGCATTGCTTATTAGTGGTAACTTAGCAAGAAATATTTTACTGGTTTGTGCAAGTGATAATCCAAAATCATTAGCCAATTCAGAAAATGTTTTGTTGAGTCTTATTTTTGTCAAACATAACAAAATGTGCTGTTCTGTTATATGAGTATGCTTTCTTATAATTTCTATCAAAAAATAAAGTTCCTTAGGAATACCCAAGTACAGTCTACTA
Source organism: Marasmia exigua (assembly GCA_019059595.1). Taxonomy (NCBI): domain Eukaryota; kingdom Metazoa; phylum Arthropoda; class Insecta; order Lepidoptera; family Crambidae; genus Marasmia; species Marasmia exigua. The sequence continues at coordinate 8,047,478 of CM032491.1, read as the reverse complement.
TATTTTTTAATTTTAGACAGAGTATTTTGGTAATTTAACTTATGGTCTTCTAATTTTAATTCCTCAGGCAGACTACTGTCAGAAGTAGTCTTGGATTTTGATGGTGAAGGCCATTCACTTGCCGTAGATGGTGGTGTAAATGTCATTTCACTATCAGACTGATCTTCAAGCATAACAGATAATTTTCGTTTAGCGGATCTTGTGATTCCAGACGTACTTGCTTTATTATGTATTTGGCTTTCTTTAATATGAGGTGAAGTTGCAGTAGTCACACTAGTGTTTTTCAAAGGTGAGAGACACTGATGTTTTGTTTTCAGCTTGAACTGTGTAGATTTACTTCTGTAATGAGCTGATAGATTTGCTTGTGTTGATTTGTCCTCCTGTGATATTACTTGCACTTGGATGGACTGGTCAGTGGTCACTATTTGAACTTGGGTTGTTTTGTCTGCTTTATTATTCTCAGATCCAAAAATTTGAATATCTGGAAATGATAAAAAAAGAATATCAATAACTCAGATTGGTCCACAAAACAGGCAAGAGGATTTAATGTTGTGCTAAATAAAGTAGTACATTATATAATTAATAATCATTATTAGGCCCACAAAATAAGAGCGACGGGTCTAAAGGTGGATATAGTCTGAAGTGCTTTTAACTGCATACTGATTGAGTAGTCCCATATTACCTGACTGAGACGATTCTCCGGTCTCTTGAACTAAATCCAGCCTTTGTGTCATAGTACATGATAATAATTTGGATGGAATAGTTCCTGGTTTTATTTTTACTTGTTTCACGGACCCCATTATTTTATATTCCATGTAATTTTCCATATCTTCTTCCAACTGAAACAAAATGTATTAAATTTATTGAACTTTCTTTGTAGGTATTTAAATTTTATGGAACTAGAGGCCTACCCCGGCTGCACCTGGGGTATGTTTATACACTAAAATCTTCGGGAAGAATCACTCTATCTACTGGTGAAAACCTCACAAAAATCCGTTAAGTAGTTTTTGAGTTTATCGTGAAAAGACAGACGTGGCGATGGACTTTATTTTATAAATGTAAAGATGACAATTGACATGAACCTACAGGGCATAAAAGTAGTAAAACAATCAAAGAGAATATAATCACTACGTTAAACAGTATAAAGAGGGTGGAAGATTTATACAAGTTAGTTCCGTTAATCATTAAAGTTGGTTATTTACCTACCTGACAGGCAAAGTATTATTAGATTAAATGTAAAAGTTTACTTACATTAAAATGATCTTCACAAAGATGCAGTCGACTTTTAGTGGACAATGATTTAGGATCTCTGTTTACGAGTTCCAACCAAATATTTCTCATTGTTATATCGTCTGGTACTTTTACGAATAACTTTTCCGGAGTAATTTTGCTTGTGCTTTTGCAGCTCGGCGCCACACACCAATGATAGCGATTGTAATTCATAATTAATTATTAAATCAATTTATTTAATAACAAACACACAGCACAAGTAGTCACTAATATTTAAAAACTTGTGTGATCGTTTAGTTAGGTTAGGTTAGACGCGCGAGCATTTCCACCTGTCAGATTTTGTTTGTGCCATGATGACGTCACGTAATGTCGCACAGCGTTTTCGCGGGTAAATAAAAAGTTGTAATTTTAATTAATTTTTTTGGGGAGAAAGCGGGTGTATTTTGTCAAAATAAAAATTTTCGTTGCTTTTTACTTCGAAATCAACATTTTGAAGTATTTTGTCTAGCAGAGTATAGGACCCTATTAAGCTATTTGTGGCCACTTTTTTTAATTCACCTTTTTCAATTTGAATGTCTTGCATAATTTTTAATTATTTTTTGAATGTCATGATGACAAACAATAAAAATCTGTTGCCGCCCCACTAAAACGTAAAAGGGTTTAGGGCACACTAGCTACGCCAATTGATTTAAATTGTTAGCAACTAAGAACCGCATTATTTTTAACAATTTCGCTGCAACCTCTTGGAAATCACTTATCATCGTCAGCCCATTTAACTTATCATGTGGCCTCCCACAATCACATGAGGGGTAATTGCCATACTCACCACGCTTGGCAGACGGGTTGGCGAGGGTTTTGATATAAATGCAGAGTTTTCCTTCTCTGGGCGCTGATGATCATGCCAGCAGCTTTACCTTAGTCGCCTTTTACGACACCTCGGTGAGAGAGTGAAGGTGGCCTATTCTACTCTGCCGGGGACCACACAGCGTACTATCACTTATACTATTTATTTAATACTTATACTTTACTTTTGGGTCTACTTTTGTACTCGAAATTTGAATTACCGCTAAAAACGGTTACTTATGACGTTAATCCAAATTTCGAGTACAGAAACAGCTTAAAAAGTAGTGCACAATTATTAAATAAATCGTATAATTTGTTTGCCTAGAGACTCCCGCTCCGAAATTGTTCAAAATAGATCAGGTTTAGTAGCTAATAATTTAAATCGATTGGTGTCGGTAGTTAGGGATACCCGTCGCCTTAATATAAACAGACAGTTACCAAGATATGATCAGCGTCTTTGTTCATCTCAATGACTTCGACGAGGTCCTCATGTCGGATGCCATATTCACCCACCTCGTAGTATCCAGGCTCTGAAACAAGTTAGTGTTCTGGTAGAGGAAGGAAGCAGTGCCAGCGTGCTGGCTCCATAACCTTTTGGTACAGAGTTAGAGTATTCACAAAATTCATAAGTAAGTACCTACTTTATTTGCATAGGCTTGTAATACAATCAGGGGCGTAGCTACTGCCGTTTCTGCCGTATCAATTATACGGGGCCTTCGGGCCACGGGGCCCCTAAAGTGTGTAAGGAAAAAAAATAAAAACTGTCTAATTTATTTTATATTACAAATGACAAAATTCTATAAAGCAATTACTTTTTTTTCCCGCCTTAAGGCGTGCGTTCAAAAGTTGTAAAATATTTGTAAAATGGTTAAATTATGTTTTGATAAATAAATATTTCTTTTCACAATATTTTTTCTTTTATGAAAAATCTTTACCCCCATATAAGGGCCTCCAAACATTTTTTTTATACGGGGCCCCGACAAGGTACGCTACGCCACTGTTGTACAGCTCTTACACATCGTCATATATGAAAGCCAGGTTATTGATGGCGCCTGGGTGCTTTTTGGAACAAGAGGGCGCCAGGTTACGGATGGCGCCCGGGCGCTTTTTGAAACAAGAGTGCGCCAGGTTATTGATGGCGCCGGGCGCTTTTTGGAACAAGAGGGCGCCAGGTTATGGATGGCGCCCGGGCGCTTTTTGAAACGAGAGGGCGCCAGGTTATTGATGGCGCCGGGCGCTTTTTGGAACAAGAGGGCGCCAGGTTATGGATGGCGCCCGGGCGCTTTTTGAAACGAGAGGGCGCCAGGTTATTGATGGCGCCGGGCGCTTTTTGAATCAAGAGGGCGCCAGGATATTGATGTTGCCTGGGCGCTTTTTGGAACAAGAGGGCGCCAAGTTATGGATGGCGCCCGGGCGCTTTATGAAACAAGAGGGCACCAGGTTATTGATTGCGTGGGACAGGGTGTCTTGGTGATTTAACCATGGAACTAGAAAACTCAAAATATTAGGGGTTCAAGTATAAAATAACCGTTTAGTATGGCAGTTTTCTTAGAAGTTGTGATTTTCATAGTAACGTTTTTAATTTGTAATTAGTGCCACTAATCCAAAACTGCATATATTTGTAAAATTCCGCTGTGCGAGATAGGTAGCCCAAGCAGCCTCATAGAAAACCGGCGTGTAGCAGCACGCGAGGTCAAATCCAGCGGGGGGAAGCAGTTGAAATACAGACTTTATTGCGTTACAGTAAATCTAGAGTGGAATGATATCTCTCTCTTAACCGCATTCGCACCGAACATGGCGCTGTCGCATCAACCAATAATAAATTGTAATTTATGGCGCGCGTAAATGGAGCGTTGTGATTGGTTAAAATTTTGTCGCAGTTTTTAAAACAAGGACTTCTACTTTATTATAAAATTGGTAAAACTGTACTTATACAAATTTTCAAATTTCTTCATTCGATTCTCTCCTTAATGTGAAACACGTTTGGTTCAATATCATTTGAGGAATTTTGACATATTGTAGTTACTTGGTGTGTAGCCGTCTGTACATAATACAACAATAACTACCTACATACATAAATTCAAATGATTTGTGTAAGTAAGTAGGCCTATCGACTTACCATGCAACGCAAAATAAAAAATAAAGTACACCCACCATTACTGAAGATCATGCCAGCAGATATCCCAGGGTCCGTCGCCAGGGGCCCGCTGAGGATCCCGGAGGGCCCCTCGTGCACGTTGAGGAAGTGTCCCACGCCGTGTCCCGTCCCATGCGCGTAGTTCAGCCCTACGTCCCACAGGAACTTGCGGGCGAAAGACTCGAGGGTGTGACCCTGAAGAGAAGCCATATGGCTTTAGATATGTATTGGATTCACCGTGGGAGAGCTACGCTTCCGCATGAATGGGCCGGCTCGACCGGAGTGATACCACGACCTCAAAAAAAAGCGTCGTGAAGCAGCACTGTGCTGTGTTTCGCTGCGTGAGTGAGGGTAGAGGCCCATTCCGGGGGAAAGGGGGATATAAAGGTTGGCAGCGCACTTGTGACTCCACTGGTGTCGCGGGTGTCTGTGGGCGGCGGCAATCGCTTACCATCATATGAGCCGTCCCGAAACGACCGGGAAAATACCTGTCGCATCCAAACAAATGAGACACACAGCGCGTGTGAAAGAGAGGGAAATTCCAATTCAGTCGTAACGATGCTTTAAATTAGGCCCTCAGGATTCTTGAATTAGGGAAATCTGGTAATTACAAAGAAGGGACTGCGCCCATCTGACCTTCACGACCCTTTAACAGGGGAACCAGACCAACTGAATCATGGTTATACTTTTCAGCAACTATCCGAAACGTGTAGGTTTCCTTACGATGTTTTCCTTCACCGCCGAGGTAATGGTAGATACGCACATAATCCGGAGATGCATGCTCAGATTCGAACTCAGACCCCATCGCTATATATTTTTTTTCTATTTTTGTGTAAAAAGTGTAATGCGGTTAACAAAATACATCTATTTACCAAGTTTCAATAGTATAGTTCTTATAGTGGCTGTGACATACGGACGGACACACAGACGGACAGATAAACAGACATGACGAATTTATAAGGGTTTCGTTTTTTGCCATTTGGCTACGGAACCCTAAAAATCAGCTGTATGGAACAGCAGATTTTTTTTGACAATAAAGGTGTATTAATTTATTTGATAATTTCGTCTATGTAGCCTTAAGGCGACGGGTAGGGCACACTAGCGACGCCAATCGATTTTATTTTTTTGCTACTGAACCGGATCTATTTTTAACAATTTCGGGGTTACAACCTCTCGGCAAATAGGTACTTAAACTACTTATTTATTAAATAACCATGCACAAATGTTGGGTCCAACGCGTACGCGAAAAATTGATTCACGCCAAAAGCGGCCACTTTTGGCGTGAATTTATTTTTCGCGCACAAAAACGGACCCAACATTTGTGCGTGGTAGTAATTTAATAAATAGTATAAGTGTTTGCCGAGAGCTTGTAACCCCGAAATGGTTTAAAATAGATCTGATTTAGTAGCTAAAAATTGAAATCGATTGGGTGCCCTACCCGTCGCCTTAAGTACTCACCACAGTGCGTTTAGGAAAGACCATGGTGGCGAGTTGTATCTGCCCCTTCAGCACCCTGGTGAAGGTGAGGCGCTGCGCGGGAGTCGGCGACGCGCTCATGTGGCGCGTGCGCGTCAGATCGGTGGTGCCATCTCTGGAATAAGAATAATACTTATATTTTAGTTGTTTATCTAAATTTCCACCCCACAACACCACATTCATGCAAATACACATTACATAATTGGCTACAAGTTCAAGACTATAATGAAATTGAGAACCTTATTTTTTACTAGTTTTATGTTTTAATATATACTTATTATATAACACATACATACCCGAAACTTACTAACACACATGTACAAATTCAGAACTATACAGGCACTCACAGTCATGCACGTACATACTCACAAACACACCAGATACACACTATTCAAACTCACATAGATACAGACACATACACATATACTTACACTCTAGTTACACACATTAAAGATACACACACAAAGATACACATGCAACACACACATAGTTATAGATACACACAAATGCACACACACACACACATTAGTTTAGTATGATCCTTATCTTTGTAAATTTCAAGAAGGAGCGGGATCTCTAAACACAGGTATTGCATACTTAAATAGAGACCCCAGCCATTTATTTGTAATGTAATTTAAAAGATATTGAATAAACATTATCAAATAAACATTATCTCCCATCTATACTATTTATTGACTGCCTTTATCCTTTAGTAAACTTTGTGTCAATGTTAGGAGGACGAGGAAACGATTATCCACGTCCTCGGCGAATGCATAGCGCTGCACCGCTGCAGAAGCCGTGCCAGCTTCTGCAGCGCACATGATCTCAGCAGACGAGATCAAAAGCTCCCCCATCAGCTCCAATCTCCGGTTTATCCTGGAACTGGAGCTAAATGAGGTGCGGAAAA
>CM032491.1:8028304-8040785 GCA_019059595.1 Marasmia exigua | reverse complement strand
ATAAAATGTATAAAATATTTTTTTGGCGTATTATCCATACCAACTACCACATTCAGTATTAGGTACACCTAGTAAAATTCCCCCTCGCTCGCTCTTTGATTAGAAACTATTCGTCCTCCCTGTCTCGCCCTTCAACTCAAACTTGTTAAAAGTTTTGAACGAGTTACTGGAGATTGGGACCTGGTGATCCATTTATACCTGTTTTGAAAGGAATTAGGTTAGCACCGCTCCAACCAGATTGGAAGTTAAAGTGGCTTCAATCTTTCATGGCGGCCAATCCCAACGATCAGCCAGGTACGCAGGGTATATCTCAAGAGTGGGGCGTAACACAAGAACACTCTATATTCCCTTACCCACATATTCTGTAGGGATACTACTGTGACACGACCGGAGAGGCACCAGGTACAGGGTTGACAGCTTAACGTGCTTTCCGAGGCACTGGGGTACAAGACCGCCAACTTCCAGACTCCGGGCTGCCACAAAGATTTTTTTACCGAAAACTTAGTTACAAATTTTTCGCCTGACCCTGGGATCGAACCCGGCACCTCTTGCTCAGCCGTCGCTTTTAAGGTGACGGGTAGGGCACACTAGCGACGCCAATCGATTTAAGTTTTTAGCTACTAAACCGGAACTATTTTAAACAATTTCGGGGTTACAACCTCTCGACAAACACTTATACTATTTATTAAATAACCATGCATAAATGTTGGGTCCGTTTTTGTACGCGAAAAATTGATTCATGCTAAAAGTGGCCGCTGTTGGCGTGAATCAATTTTTCGCGTACGCGTTGGACCCAACATTTGTGCATGGTTATTTAATAAATAGTATAAGTGTTAACCGAGAGGTTGTAACCCCGAAATTGCTTAAAATAGATCCGGTTTAGTAGCTAAAAATTAAAATCGATTGGCGTCGCTAGTGTGCCCTACCCGTCACCTTAAGTGAGACCACTACGCCATCGAGGCAGTCAAGAATTATATACATATATTGCTATTAAAAATAACTTTTTCATTTCAATTTTACAAACAATTTTATTCTTAATAATACACGGCAAAAAAGCCTATTCACCATCACGTAAAGGCTTATCTCTCTGTTGTAACAATGTCAAGCCAAACTTGGCCCTCGTCTACCGTGCCCCCCGGTTTGTTTGCGTTTCATTAAACAATAGATGGGTGTACCTTTGTCAATATTATGCCGTGGCCTGTTTTTTCCTCTCGCGTGGGGTTTGATTTCTCTATTTTTTGTCTGATGTATGTACATATTTGTTTTATTATCTATTCTATATTAACATTATTTAGGCGACCCGTTTGGAACAGTGGTAGTGAACACTGCCTTTGGTCCAGTGGTTGCGTGTTCGATCCCCGCACAGTACACACATTTGTGTGCATGAACATGTCTGTTTGTATTGGTCTGGGTGTTTCCTATGTATTTTAAGTATGTATTTACAAAAGAAAAGTATTATATGTATATATTTGTAATCCCACTGTTTATTCTGATATCCGTAACACAGGTGCTTGAGCTACCTATCTCGGAGTTAGATCAATGTATGTGATGATGGCCGCTTTTGGTGTGAATCAATTTTTCGCGTACAAAAACGGACCTAACATTTGTGCATGGTTATTTAATAAATAGTATAGGTGTTTGCCGAGAGGTTGTAACCTTAAAATAGATCCGGTTTAGTAGCTAAAAACTAAAATCGATTGGCGTCGCTAGTGTGCCCTACCCGTCACCTTAAAAAGGAGTACGCTCTTCTCTTGAAGGTCCCTAGTGTTGTGTTCTCAACGGTTTGTTTGTCAGACAAAATTATATTTGTTAATTTCGTAAGAAAACATGAGATTCTGAATAAATAGGTAGTCTAAAATCATTTGTATCCTGATATCTTTCGCATTTTTTCTAGGGTTCCGTATCTAAAAGGAAATAAGCCTAGGTCACCTGGACAGTAATAAGGAATCGATTGATACCTTATTCATCAAAATCTTATCTTATCTTAGAGCCACGCTTCGAAATGAATGGGCCTCGACTGGAGTGGTACCACGGCCTCACAGAAAACCGGCGTGGAGCAGCACTGTGCTGTGTTTTGCTGCGTGAGTGAGGGTACCGGATGCTCAATCCGGGGGAAAGGATGATTTAAAGGTTGGCAGCGAGCTTGTGGTGGCGGCTTGTGACTCCACTGGTGACGCGGGTGTCTATAGGCGGCGGCAATCGCTTACCATTACATTATGTAACAAATAAAGTATTGAGTACCATCAGGCGAACCGTCTGCTCGTTTGCCAATTATCACAAAAAAAATCGTCTAGGTAGTTTAGTCAGGATCTTGGAACATACAAACATATTTACATACATAGACTAGTAAAATCATAACTCTTCCTTTTTGGCTTTGCTATAGTCGGGTAAAAACGGGCCTCTATTACTATTTATTATATGTGATAGGTGGCAGATGAGCAGACGGATCACCTAATCGTAATAGATTGCGTAGACATCCGCAACACCAATGGAGTCACAAGTTCGCTGCCAACCTTTAATTCCCCTTTCCCGCATCATCCGCCGAAGATACCCAATGGCCTTATTCACAATTTCGAGAAACTAATCCGACACGTGCAGGTTTCCTCACGATGTGTTCCCTCAGCGCCGAGGTAGTGGTAAAAATATGCACATAGATTTGAAAAATGAAATGAGAATGTATATGCTCCGATTCTAACAACGACTCCCTGCATGGAAGGCGTGTTCTTATCCACTGAGCTACCAATTACTTTTTTTTATATGTAATAGGTGGCAGACGAGCAGACGGATCACGTGATGATAAGCGATTGCCGCCACCCTTGGACACGACAATCTGTAAACCCCCCTTTCCCCGGATGTGGCCTCCGGTACCCTCTCTCACGCAGCGAAACACAGCACAGTGCTGCTTCACATCAATTTTCTGTGAGGCCGTGGTATCACTCCGGTCGATCCGGCCCATTCATTCCGAAGCGTGGCTCTCCAATGGTCAAAAACTTTTATACTATAGTGTACAATATAAATATTAGCTGTAAATATACTCCATTAACATAATATGGAATTGACTGAGCACCCTGTAGATTTCTAATGGTGTTTCCATGTTACAATAATACGTCGTTTACGTAGCCTTGAAACGTAAGCCAATACACCCTGTATACTAGTGTTGCCGAATAATTGACAATTATTAATCGATTATTTTCACCCTTCATAATCTAATCATCGATTTAATAGATTAAATCGATTTCAGTTTTTGGTCGAAAATCGTTTAAGTTGACGATACTATCGATTAACCCCCTGTTGGTTTAGTGGTTTAAGTACCGAGCCGTGATCTTGGGGTCCTGGGTTCGAGTCCCGGGTCGAGCGATAAGTATGTTTCGAATATTTCGAACAAAGCTCGGGTTTGTGATCATTAGGCAGGCGTGGTGATTAAGTCTAATCCCATCATAGGAGCGATGACTTGATTTCTATGATGGAGGCCTTTGCCCTGCAGTGAGACAGTTTATAGGCTGATACTTAACTTTACTTAACTATCGATTAAATCGATACTGGATTCGACCAAAAACGAAAATCGATTTAATCGATACTATCGATACTAACGAAAGTACAGTCGATCGATAATCTAATATTATTTAGGCCCCGTTTGCATAATCGATTAATAATCGAAGTACAATCGATTATCCGGCAAAACTACTGTACTTATACCTTTATATCAGTAAGGGTGTTAAAAAACCAGCCGATCGATCGTCGACAGAATACATCGATCAACGTTGATCGAATAGTCTACGTAGCTCTTCAATTGATCGATTGATTCCATCGGTTGACATTGATCGATAGGTATGTTAGCCATTATAAACGATCCATTGGTCTGGGCCTTAGACGTTAGGTACTACCAATATTATTGTGTTTGGTATAGCAATTCTTTGCAATTTATTCTTAAGTAAATAATACACTTAAAAAATTCACCGTAGGGCTCAGGTGGGACTCGAACCCACAACCCTCCACAGTCCGGGTGGCTGCACTAACCATTTATGCTATCCGAAACCCTTGCTAAGACGACGAATTTTGTAAGTGCTTGAATCGTCATGAGCCGACGATAGTCTCATCAATATTGTAAGTATACTTTACAATATCCGGTGGAAACATTGTTACAAATATTTGTTAGGTACTACCGTATCGGAGTTCCCCTCCCTTTCGCACACGCTGTGTTTCTCCTTTGTTCGGATGCGACAGGTATATTTCTTGTTCTTTATGTGACACTAAGGCCCCTGGTGTAAACTGTTGATCGAAGTTGACTTATCGATCGATCAAAACGGGATATATCGGTAAACTCATACGTATCAGTCAACCGTGGGAGCGTCACGCTTCGGCATGAATGGACCGGCTGGACGGGAGTGATACCACGGCCCCACATAAAATCGGCGAGAAACAGCACTGTGCTGTATTTCGCTGCGTGAGTGATCGTACCGCAAGCCCAATCCGGGGGAGAGGGGGGTTTAAACGTAGGCAGCGCACTTATGACTCCACTGGTATCGCGGGTGTCTATGGGCTTTACCATTAGGCTATCCGTTTGCTCGTCATGATGGATGACACGGCCAATTCATGGCATGCAATGGGCCGGCCAGACTCTCTCAAGTAGTGAAAGTATCTTAAATATTTATCATCGTCAGCCCATTTAAGTCCCCACTGCAGGGGCACGGGCCTCCCTCAATCACATGAGGGGTAATTGCCATACTCACCACGCTTGGCAGACGGGTTGGCGAGGGTTTTGATATAAATGCAGAGTTTTCCTTCTCTGTGCTGATGATCATGCCAGCAGCTTTACCTTAGTCGCCTTTTACGACACCTCGGTAAGAGTGAGGGTGGCCTATTCTACTCTGCCGGGGACCACACGGCTATACAAAAATATGTATAAATAATTCATATCAAGTTTGCCTAATAAATTGAATAATATTATTAAGCAATTTACATACAAATGAAGTTAAAGTATGAAAGTAAATTTATTTCTGACCCAACTCACAGTAGGGTGCTAAAAATTATCTTATTCTACCGCACACTAGCGACGGCAATTGATTTAAATTGTTAGCAACTAAAGCGGATATAATATCCTCCAACCCATTACGGCTACGGCGGCCAGTTTCAACGATCAGCCACTTACACATGATATATTATAGTGCTCAAGTGTGTGCGCAAACACAAGTGCACTCTTTATGCCCTTACCCTCATATTCCGAGGGGACACCAGCGTGACACAATCGGAGAGGGATTGGGCGCAGGACCAACAGCTTAACGTGCTTTCCAAGGCACGGGGGTACAAAACCACCAACTTCCAGACTCCGGGCTGACACTAAGAATTTCCTACCGAAAACTTAGGTACAAATTTTTGGCCCGACCCGCGGATCGAACCCGGGACCTCTTGTGCAACCATCGCTTTAAAGTGCAACCCACTAACCCGGGACGGTATTTGGTTGCGTAAGTAACTAAATATGGTATCTCATAATAAATTTCGTGTTTATCTCCGTATTACCTAATTATAACGAGAAAATTGTGAGTCTTGAGACGCCTTGAATTTGTGTACATATAAAAAAAACTGGCCAAGTGCGAGTCGGACTCGCCCATGAAGGGTTCCGTAGCAGCAAGTAAGATATATGGAAGGTAAATTGCGGTTTACGGTTTATAACGTATTAAAAAGAACTACTTACTAGATCTAGTCCAAACCAATTTATGTTGTTAGTTTTCATGGCAAAGTATATCATATGCCATAGCCGCGTGGTCTCCGGCAGAGTAGAATAGGCCACCCTCACTCTTACCGAGGTGTCGTAAAAGGCGACTAAGGTAAAGCTGCTGGCATGATCATCAGCACCCAGAGAAGGAAAACTCTGCATTTATATCAAAACCCTCGCCAACCCGTCTGCCAAGCGTGGTGAGTATGGCAATTACCCCTCATGTGATTGAGGGAGGTCCGTGCCCCAGCAGTGGGGACTTAAATGGGCTGATGATGATGATATCATATATTTTTTTGTTCTTGTATTATGGAAGTTACACACGCATTTCACGACTTTGGGAGCGTCTCTTTCGCAAAATATTAAGTTTAGAAAAAACCTATGTTAGAAACCTCAACATCATTTGATCCATATATCATCATATAATCCCACACGTATGGGTTTGATGCAAAAAATAAAGACTTTCAGTTCTAATTATGAGGAATTATTATTTTTACTATTATTTTAGTCTAAAAATCGTAATGCGGTTAACAAAATAGATGTATTTTGTCAATACATGTAATTCATCATTTATTATAATGCATAGTTTTTGCTATCCCTACAATATCAATTCCCTCCCCTCTCTTCTTTATTTATCTCCTCTGAGCTTGGCAAAGTAAATACGCAAAAAGTAGGTTAGTTCGATGCGGCACCGAAAGGAAAGCCAAAGAGAATTTAATAAACGTTTTGGTAGCGGCCGATCAATCAATTCGAGTAACTGGGTAGAATCTGCACATTTTTTTTTGCGCTATGCGGGAAAGTTACGGCTTTTGAGAATCTTTGAGGGGATGTTCGTATAAAAAGGAAAATGAATGATAACACTTTTTGAGCATTTAATGCCTATTTATTCGAATATGGATAATCAATGTCAAAGTATTTTATTTGCATAGAATAGGTACATAAGATGTCTTAATTATTACATGAGATCTCTATTTAGTTAAGGTGACGGGTAGGGCACACTAGCGACGCCTATCGATTTTAATTTTTAGCTACTACACCAGATCTATTTTAAACAATTTCGGGGTTACAACCTCTCGGAAAACTTTTATACTATTTATTAAATAACCATGCACAATGAGGAACACAAGCGAAAAATTGATTACCGCCAAAAGCGGCAACTTTTGGCGTGAATCTATTTTTCGCGTACAAAAACGGATCCAACATTTGTGCGTGGTTATTTAATAAATAGTATAAGCGTTTGCCGAGAGATTGTTACCCCAAAATTGTTTTAAATAGATCCAAATTAGAAGCTAAAAATTAAATTCGATTGGCGTCGCTAGTGTGCCCTACCCGTTATTATATCGGTAATGTATATGAGATACATTACAATATTTGTCCTTACAGTACAACCACCAAGTTTTAAGGAACTATTGTACTGATTTACTGTTTTCTTTGCAAAAGAGGCCATCATTATGTTTATAGAGAGTAGAGGTATACCACGTTTGATCATGGACTCCCTGATAATATTGCTGCCACCAGGATAAGACTCGCATATAGTGGATGGCAGGTTCTGAAAGGAGAATATAATAACGAGTGCTAAGGACCAAAAAAAAAAATTTTCTGGTATTACAAGCTTGGGCCATATGGGGTACCAAGGCTGGGATGGCCAGTAAGGTATTACAACGATGCCTGTTGCTTTATCTGATCTGATTTTTTCAAGAACTCTTGTAATCAAAGAGAATGGAAAGTATAAAAGTAAATAGTATTCCAACTAAATGTAAATGAGTCAACTATTTCAGAATAGGGATCTAGTTTCCATGATGCGTATCTACTGCATTTATAATTTTGAGCGCTTGCAAAGAGATCAAACTCACGTTTTCCTAACGATTTGACAATTCCTGAAAATACTTGGTCAGAAATTTTCCATTCAGTGTCGATTGGTCAAAATTTGTACCTGAGTTTTTCCGTTAAGAAATTCTCAGTCTCAGCCCGGAGTCTGGAAGTTGGCGGTCTTGTACCCCCGTGCCTCGGAAAGCACGTTAAGCCGTTGGTCCTGCGCCTAATCCCTCTTCGGTCGTGACACACTAATGTCCCACACTAGTGTCCCATCGAAATAAGAGGGTACGGGAATAGAGAGTGCACTTATGTCTGCGCAAATACTTGTGCACTAATATTCTTGAAGATATTTATTTGTTGAGGATCAACGGCCGAAACAGCTTCCTTTTATTATTTTTTTATGATTTATACTTGTTTAGTAGGTAAGGTAGGTAGGTAGTATTTAATATATAATAAATAAATATTTCACAACATCACATACATTGATCTTACTCCGAGATAGGTAGCTCAAGCACCTGTGATACGGATATCAGAATCAACTGTGGGATTACAAATATAAACATATGATACTTTTCTTTTGTAAATATATACGTATAATACATAGAAAACACCCTTGTATGACCTGCGTTGATCCTTGACCTTGATCACTAAAAATGGCCGCCATGACCGAAATATCGGTTTGGAGGACATTATTGCCGTGTGGTCCCCGACAGAGTAGAATAGGCCACCCTCACTCTTACCGAGGTGTCGTAAAAGGCGACTAAGGTAAAGCTGCTGGCATGATCATCAGCACCCAGAGAAGGAAAACTCTGCATTTGTATCAAAACCGTCGCCAACCCGTCTGCCAAGCGTGGTGAGTATGGCAATTACCCCTCATGTGATTGAGGGAGGCCCGTGCCCCAGCAGTGGGGACTTAAATGGGCTGACGATGGACGATGGACATTATTATTATTATTACTTACGAGTATTTCGAATCGATAGACTGATTCATTAAATCAGTTCTGTAGTTTTGGCGTGTTGACGAACAACTTCGTTTCTCTACGTGATCAAATTAGCAACGAGGAGATTTGCAGACGAAGCGAAGTGGTCGATATTCGATAGGATTGGCACGTTGAAGTGGTATTGATGACTTCAAAACGTTAATTTGTAATGGGTGGGGTCTAGAATTATAATGTACAAGAAGTAAAATGTTATTCGATAAGTAATACCAATCAGAATCAGAATCAGAAATCATTTAATGCGGTATATTTTAATCGTTTAGATTCTCACATTTAACCGAATAATATCGGCATGCAATAACAGAGAGTTAGCGTTGTCTTAAGTTATAATAAAATAATACATAGTCAAAATAAAATCGATACAAAGAAGGTTTATTCCCGCTGTCCACCCTCTGCTTGTCCACCCCGGGTGGACAGTGAAACAATCGTTAAAAATATTCAGCGAAATGCAGTCAGTAAAGAGAGAAATAGAGAATATCATGGAACGGGCCAAGTTTTTTTTTTATGTAATAGGTAGGCAGACGAACAGATAGACCACCTGATGGTAAGCAATTGCTGCCGCCCATGGACACCCGCGACACCAGTAGAGTCACAAGTGCGCTGCCAACCTTTTCCCCTTCCCCCCATTGGGCCTCCGGTACCCTCACTCACGCAGCGAAACACAGGACAGTGCTGCTTCACGCCGCCATAAAATTGAATTTATGGAATGTAAGAATTTTTTTTTTGACATTAATTTTTTTTTAACAAAAAAATCCCGCTGTCCACCCCCTCTTTCAACCAAGAAGGGTGGACAGCGGATTTTTTTTAACAATTGTTTCACTGTTCACGCGGGGTGGACAAGCAGAGGGTGGGCAGTGGGAATAAACCTACAAAGAATAAGTCAGTCATAAAATAATTAATATAATGTCAAAAAAAAAAAATCTTACATTCCATAAATTAAATTTTATGGCGGCGTGAAGCAGCACTGTCCTGTGTTTCGCTGCGTGAGTGAGGGTACCGGAGGCCCAATCTGGGGTTAAGGGGGGTGTAAGGTTGGCAGCGCACTTGTGACTCCACTGGTGTCGCGGGTGTCCATGGGCGGCGGCAATTGCTTACCATAAGGTGATCTGTCTGTTCGTCTGCCTACCTATTACATAAAAAAAACTTGGCCCGTTCCATGATATTCTCTATTTCTCTCTTTACTCACATCAATCAATTATCTTTCACACATACACACAAACATACACTTAGACTTAGGCAAAATCGTTAAAATAAAAAAAAAATACAAAATACAAATTCATTTATTCGTCATCACAGGTGGTACAAAGTTGACAGAGGTAATGTATGTGGTAACTCCATGATGCGCCTACAAAGGCATACGAAATCATTAGATGTCAAAAAAAAAAAAAAACTTGTTATCATACACAATATTATTAGATGAAAATAATAGGCAAACATTTAAAAACATAGGTATTCATTAGTTAGTGTTAGTACAAAAAACATTACACATTAGTATGGTAATAGAATTAAATTATTATGGTGATTAAATACATTAAAAAAGAGAGAAAAAAAAAATACAATTCAAATGCAGTATCATCAAAGTATTCGTTTGGAGGATATTATTATTATTATCATCAGATGACTCCCTTGCTCGTTTCTTATATGCTAGAAGCGACAAACCAACAAGCGGGTCACCAGATGGAAAGTAATCAACGCCAACCATGAACATCCGCGAAATCAGAGAGACCGCTAATGTGTTACCGGCCTTTTTAATAAAGAGTATGCTCTTCTCTTGAAAGTCCCTAAGTCGTAGCCGTCGGGAAATACTCCTGCAGCCAAACCGTTCCACAGAACTGAGGTACGTGGTAGAAAGATCCGAGAGAAACGCACAGTATTAGACCGCCATCCATCGAGATGAAGGGGATATAATGACAATCGCTTGCGTGTGGTTCGTTTTTCGCCTCAAGCATTTTTTTATGTGATAGGTGGCAGACGAGCAGACGAATCACATGACGGTAAACGAGTGGAGTCACAAGTGCGTCGCTAAACTTTACGCCTCTCTTTCCCCCGGTACCCTCACTTACGCAGCAAAACACAGCACAATGCTGCTTCACGCCGGTTTTCTGTGAGGCCGTGGTATCATACCAGTCGAGCCGGCTATTCATGCCGAAGCGTGGCTCACCCACGGTCCTAGTGTTAAAAAAAAGGCGAAACCTTTTAAGAATTCATTTAAGGCAACCCTACGTATGATGGACTATTTCGCTTCCTTGTACTGTGACGTACAGTCGACTCCGAGCCAAGCTGTAACGAGTCATGGGATTTATTTATGCGTCGGTTTGGCGACTGTACTTTGTGGAGTTTTATGTAAGATCCATTATTTTCACTGTAATGTCGGAGACATAGTATCGCCATTTTGTATGAAAGTAGATTTTTGGAACTGAATGTTATCTATATCTTTCTTTCGGCCTTGGTTTCAGGAAGATATTTTAAAGGCTTCAGCATTAAACTACGTAATAATAGCAGTGTATTTTTTTTATTATGGCTCGACCAAGCGCAAGTCCGAGCCTGCATGGAGTACTGTTCTCATCTTTGGGATGGCTCAGCCAAATACCAGCTTGAGCCGTTAGAGAGTATTGAGAGAAGGGCCAAGAGGCTAATTGGCGACGACGAGCTTGTGGGTAAGAGGCTACAAAGCCTTGAACACCGACGCAAGGTAGCAAGCTTATCGGTCTTCTATCGGATACATTTTGGAGAGTGCGCCACGGAACTGTAGAATGCCATTGGAGCATCTCCGTTCTTCCACTACTCCACCAGGCAGACCCTCAATCAACACCGGTACATGGTAGAAATACCTAAAGTCCGCACAAAGAGGTTTGAATCCTGTTTTCTTATTCGTACTGCGAAACAGTGGAATCAGTTGCCTGAAGGGGTGTTCCCTAGTGGCTACAATTTGGGGGTTTTCAAAGCGCGAGTGAATAGGTATCTTCTAGGTGATCGTGCTACATCTTAGACCATATTATCACTTACCATCAGGTGAAATATGGTCAAACGCACCTATCTACAGTAAAAAAAAAAAGACCCGAATATAATTATGTCAAGTAACTTATTGAGATTAAGTAGGTATTCAACCGTCGAAGTCAGTCAAAGTCACGGTCGCTCAATAAAACGCCGATGTTTTACGTTTTATCGACCTACGGATTCAGCGGATATCACTCTAAAAGCAATCGCGGTATTTACGACTCTATTAGGGCCAAGCAAGGTGTCACGAGACAACTCACTCGACACACAATAGCAGTGTTAATAACGATACAATCCAACGATTCTTATTACTAACCGGATCTATTTTAAACAATTTCGGGGTGACAACCTCTCGGCAAACACTTATACTATTTATTAAATACTTATACTTAACTTTTTGGGTCTGCTTTTGTACTCGAAATGTGAATTGCCGCCAAAAGCGGCCACTTTTGGCGGCAATTCACTTTTGAATCAATTATTCGCGTGCAAAAACGGACCCAATATGTATACATGATTATTGATTAAATAGTATAAGTGTTTGCCGAGAGGTTGTAACCCCGATATTGTTGAAAATAGATCCGGTTTAGTAGCTAAAAATTCAAATCGATTGGCGTCGCTAGTCACTTTAAGAATCTATTAGGTCCAAGCAAGTTGTCACGAGACAACTCACTCGACACACAATAGCAGTGTTAAAAACGATACAATCCAACGATTCTTATTATAAGGATCATTTAACGGTGTATTTAAAAGAAATTTGAAATGTGGACCACAGTCCCTCCACCAGCCCATAGTCCTTCCTACCGTCTCGGCATACGGACCGAATCTTGGGAGACGCTCACCAGGTACTTGCTAAGGGCTCTTTCCCCGGTGCGATTCTTCACTCCCTACAAAATCTGTGTCTGTGTCCCATCTCAATGTCACTTCTCCCCAAATGGGGCGTGAAAACACCACAACACAG
>CM032491.1:8009608-8028204 GCA_019059595.1 Marasmia exigua | reverse complement strand
GTTTGTATCATTTACCTTTACTACTGTAAATACTTCAGTTGACCAGTTGGGAGTATAACCTTTGTAAAAGTCTGCTTTAAATTTGCTAATACGTAAATGATCACCAACTTGAAACTTGGGTTTCAAGTGTTTTCGATTTCTGTACGCCTTACTAATATTACACAATACAACCTTTTCATTTGTCTTATTTACATCTTTCGGCTTAAATTTTGTTATGCGATGAATAGTGCTGTTATAGTTCTCTATCACAGTATTTAATAATTTACCCACCCATCGATAACAGCCGTATAAACTGAAAAGTTTGAAGATGTGTGATTTTAGAGTGCGTATGACTCGCTCTACAATAGATGCTTTCTTCACGGAGTAAGTAGAATAATGGTTTACATTATATTTTTGTAACAGTTGACCGAAGATATCATTATAAAACTCTTTGCCCAAATCTGTTTGCAAATATTTAGGTTTTCTAGATGAATTTTTAAATATCTGGTGCATAGCGTTGACAACACAGTTTTTTTCTTTCGATTTTAGGGAACTTGTCCATACATACTTTGACAATGTATCTATCACTACCAATATGTATTTGTAGCCTTTATTAAAGTTTGAATATTTTTGTAAATCTATGAGGTCGGCTTGCCAAAGATCATCGATTCCTTTTATAACTGTGCAACGACGTGGGAAATTTCTTCTGGCTGATTTGTGAAGTTCATCAATTATGTCCTTTTTGCTCATTTTTCTTTATTTTCACATGAATTAGATTATCTATTTCAGACTTTGAATAAAATGATTTATTCAAATGGTCTGTTGTAAAGGTTTCCAAATTCTTCAAATGTAATTTCAGTTCCAGCTTAATTTTCTCAACATCATTTCTTAATTCTTGAACCGTTTTGTCTAAATAAGCTTTGTTAACTGCTTCGTCGTCTTCAGTTGGATATGATAACCCTTTTAATTTAGAAGATTTTAAATCGTAGTGTCCGGTAACAGATTTCACCAATGTTTCATTGTAGTTTCCAATGTATTCTGTCAATCGTAAACGTTTATGGACATGATGACCAAATTTATCTATGTTCATTGCTGTCTTGATGGGTTGACTCTTAAAAGAAGACTACTCAATTTTCCAGGTTTCTTCTTTATATGTTCTACATTTATGATACCAGCTTCATGAAGTTCCGAAATAATTGCAATTATTTCGTTATTTACGCCAGTGTTACCTGCTTCCCAAGATGCAAGTAGTAACTTTAATCGTTCAACTAATTCGTTTGGATCATCCCAGTAAACTAGATCAGTATCTGATTTCACTGTCTTTAAAAGTGAAATTCCTTTACCTTGTGGAATACTTTCAACACTTGTAGTTGGATTTCTAGAGAATTTGAACAAAGGCTTAATTACATTCGTATATTTAAATCCTTTGTTGCTGTTAATGGGTTTTGATGATTCGCAATTACGACGATGAGCATTGGTTTCTATTAGAAGTAATTTGTAATATTGTAAATCATCATCTGTTACTACATCTAAATTTGGTTTCTTTTTGAACAAAAGTTCTTTTAAGCCATCAGTTTTTTTGACAGTAAGTGTTCCTATTTTAAGAATACCACCGTCGTCATAGACACGAGTTTTCCCGAGTAATAATTTACCTCGTTCATTTCTGACTCCAAATGGAACATCTTTCATTACTTCAGACGATGTTGACCAAGACAGTGATTGATTTTTAAGACTTGGCGAGGACTGTAGAGATTTGAATGATCCTTCGCTAATGTTATGGTCTTCGGACGGTGACACAACAAGGGTTTTGTTGTAATTGTATTGCTCTTGTTCATCATCTTCATCTTCCTCACTAGCAGATTCATTATAATCTTCATCAGAGACAAACAATGACTGATTTTCGTCTTCAAATGACTGATTATTGTCATTTTTAATTTTTTTCATCACTGGTTCACAGTGTTCTTCTACCTTAAGAGGAGGGTCATATTTTTTATTGGTCAACAGTGTTAGAGGATCAACAATTGGTTTTAATATTGTTTCTAATGTTTTATTGTTTGTATTTTCAATATCTTTTATCATGGCAACTTTTCTTTTAACAGCTGCTGCTGATTTCACTATTTGTTCTTTAAGGTTTTTCTCCATTTCGAAGTATTCCGCTCGGTTTCAAACCATGAATGAGACTGGTTAATAGATAACACAACCGTCTTTTATGTATGTTCCTCTATCACTATGAAGGTATCAAAAGCCAATCGGTAACATCCGTTATTTTTGCCACAATCCTTATTAATAACAAGATAGTTGAATGGTTTATTCCAAACGGTTGAGCACATCTCACGGAATTGGGACCATGACATGTCTGATCCAACATGTTCTTCATAAACATGCTTCAAATTAATGTCATCTTGTTTAAATAGAATGACGAGATTAGAATTGTCCCGTACAAGTTGTTTTGGTATTTTCGTGTAAGTTTGATTGATGTAAAAACAATCTATATTTTTATGACGTCCCATGGCGAAATAATCTCTAATGTTGTTTTGATTCTCACAAGCAACGTCGTCGAAAATAATAATTGAATCAGGCAAAGCATCATGGGGGCTTAAAATGTCTCCATTATGATTGTATTTATTAAATGATGTTCCAGGTACCATATTCAAAACCTTTTCAAGATATAAATATTTAGGTTGATATAAAGACTTTGAATACACATAAAGGTTACGGAATCTTGGTCCATTTTTATGCAATAATAAACTTATTACTAAATTGGTTTTTCCACTATTAGATGGACCGCACACAATACAACGTATTGTACTTGGTAATAAATTTCCATGCCGTCGAGGGACATTAGATGATGCAGGACAGATGCAATCTAATTTAAGTGATTCTTTTTGTTTAACAAACTTCATGATTCCGGTTTCAGCGCGAGTGCAGTGTTGCATTAGTAACAATTGAATGAGCTAAACTTACAATATCATCGTTTTAAATGTACTTTCAGGAAGTACAATGCTAATAAATGTTCTGTTATCAATGGTTACTTTGATGCTGAGTTATTGGATTTTCTAATAATCAACTGAGGTTGCATAAGATACATCGGAGACACTAAAGGAGGCTCTAACTGCAGTTCCAAGCTGTGCGAACGGTTAGGGATCAGAGACTCTAACGGAGGCTCCAATCTTTACGGTCTTTTAATAGATTGGGAACTTTAACTCGACGATGTATCACTGAGGCGAGCCAGGGCGAGCCAGGGCGAGCCAGGGCGAGCTAGGGCGAGCTAGGGCTCGCCTCAGTGATACATCGTCGAGTTAAAGTTCCCAATCTATTTACTACTAATACTTATACTTAACTTTTGGGTCTGCTTTTGTATTCCAAATTAAAATTACCGCCAAAAACGGCCACTGGCGTTAATCAAAATTTCGAGTTCAAAACCAGGTTAAGAAGTAGTGCACAATTATTAAATAAATAGGATAAATGTTTACTAAGAGACTCCCGCTCTAAAATTGTTTTAAATAGATCCGGATTAGAAGCTAACAATTTAAAATGGTGTCAATAAATTTATTCAAATAATTTAATAAATTTTTCGCGTACAAAAACGGACCCAACATTTGTGCATGGTTATTTAATAAATAGTATAAGTGTTTGCCGAGAGGTTGTAACCTCGAAATCGTTTAAATTCCGGCTCGACCGGAGTGATACCACGGCCTCACAGAAAACCGGCGTGAAGCAGCACTGTGCTGTTTCGCTGCGTGATTGAGGGTACCGGAGGCCCAATCCGGAGGATTCGTTTAAAGGTTGGCAGCGCACTTGTGACTCCACTGGTGTCGCGGGTGTCCATGGGCGGCGGCAATTGTTTACCATCAGGTGATCCGTCTGTTCGTCTGCCTACCTATTACATAAAAAAAATTGATCCGGTTTAGTAGCTAGAAACTAAAATCGATTGGCGTCACTAGTGTGCCCTACCCGTCACCTTAAGGTGACTGGTAGGGCACATTAGCGACGCCCATTGATTTAAATCGTTAGTTACTAAACCGAATCTAAGTATTTAGGGCTGTTAGTACTTAATTTGTGACACTTACACTACTCTTAGTTGGAACTCGGTCACACACTGGCCTGGGAGGAAGAGGACGCGTCCTGTACCCCTCATATCCAAGTGAGTACCCCCTCTTCTCACTCGGGTATCGGCCGCTGCCGCTCGCGTACTCCCGGCTGCGCTCGCTCCCGCTCGGGTAGCTGCGGTTCTGTTCGCTCGCCGCTCGGCCCTGCTCGGGTAGGCTCGGGAACGCTCGGCTCCAGTCTGTTGTGGCGGTCGCTCGGCTGTCGCAGGAGTTGGCGGATGGCGGCCGTTTTTCGTATTCGTATTGGAACATTTTCTGGAATGGAAAGGTTTAGAATTTTTTAATGAATACGAGACAATGAACAACAATATAGGTACATCACCCAGTCTCCAAAGTAAGTACCTACATAAGTACTTCTGATAATGGATACCAGAATCAACAAAGATATCACAAATAAATGTATAGGCCGGAGTGATACCACGGCCTCACAGAAAACGGGCGTAAAGCAACAATGTGATGTGTTTCGCTGCGTGAGTGAGGCCCAATCCGGGGAGAAGGGGGGCTTAAAGTTTGATAGGGCAGCGGACTTGTGACTCCACTAGTGTCGCGGGTGTCCCGGTGATCCGTCTGCTCGTTCGCCACCTATCACATAAAAAAAGGCAGATAGATACTCTTTATTGCACAAAAACAAAATATTAGGATCGCTTGTAGCGATTTCTTCCAGACAACCTTTGGTCCATAGTACCTATAACAAGTTTGGAACTAGAAGTCAGCGGAATGTGCCATTTTCGGAAAAAACGCCACAGAGTGTGAAAGAGATCCAACCGACGCAGATTGTATATGGGTGCGGTAGGCACCCGAGGAGCCCAATTCTCGCGATTTTCGATATGAAAAAACATGGCGGATGTCCCATGAAATCCATACAAAAATACTATGTTTTAGTGATATATGTCGTATTATTATGATAAATGTCACGAGCCCGAGAATTGGCTCCAGTAACGGCTTCGCGCAGTTTTTCAAGTATGGCTTTCTATGAAAAGGCACAGTCTGTTTTGGGTGCATATCTATGATAATATCGAGGAATGTCCAATGTCAAATGTCGCGGTCATCTGGAAGACAAAGCTAAAATAGCTTCAAAGAAACTTGGTGTACTTAATAGAGCGGTTCGGTATTTCACGCCAGCTCATCGGTTACAACTCTATAAGGCACAAGTTCGGCCTTATATTGAATACTGCTCCCATCTCTGGGCTGGCGGTCAAACGGAAGAAGTTGGTACTGAGGTGCACCAACTTCTTCCGTTTGACCGCGTACAACGTAGGGCTGCTCGAATTGTCGGTGACTTGACTCTCTCTAGTCGACTGATTATCTAGCACTGCGGTGGGACATAGCTTCCCTCAGCATTCTACACCGCATCTAACTTGGGGGTGATCTGAGGAACTGTTTGATCTATTCCCTGCAGCTGAATTCATACATCGAACAACTCGCAAGCGATTGTCATTCCATCCTCATCATCTTGATGGATGGCGGTCTAATACTGTGCGTTTCTCGCGGAACTTTCTACCACGTACCTCAGTTCTGTGGAACGGTTTGGCTGCAGAAGTATTTCTGGACGGCTACGACTTAGGGAAATAGGGACCTTCAAGAGAAGAGCGTCTTTTTTAAAAAGGCCGGTAACACATTAGCGATCCCTCTGATATCTCGGATATTCATGGGCGGCGTTGATCACTTTCCATCAGGTGACTCGCTTACTCGTTTGTCCGCCTCTAGCATACAAAAAAAGTACGGTCAGCATCAAAAGTAGCTTAACACTTTAGTACCATGTCAAGGTAACTGTTCTGCATATTATAGTCAGTTTCTAAGGAGGACGTAAAAAAATTTACTTTGACATGGAAAAAGTGTTATGCTACTTTTAGATGGTGACCGTACATCATCATCGTTCGCAAGGATTCGTTCGCGACCGTCAACAACACACAACGTAACCGACATTACTCCGTGATTTTTGTGTTTGAGGTGTTGAAAAAGTGCAAGTTGGTGAAGTTTACTATAATAAAGTTATAAACTAAACATTATTCTACAAAACTGTGTAAAATCATTGTGGACAAGTTACGAATTACTGACTGTATTGACGAAAACTGTTTCTAAAAATCGGTTAATACCGGCAAAACCCTGACCTACGACAACTCGGGACGCCACCGCTTCGCCCGATACCACGTTACCGCCCAGCCCAGCGATACATCGCTCATCTATCGCTTGTAAACCTAGTACAAGTTCGACAAAAATATGAAGCCCGAACGAATCATGCACTGCGCTGGCTGCAAAAACAACATAAAAGATAAAAAATACATAATCTGTACGAGTGTTAAATGCAAAAAAGTTTTTCACCATCTTTGTGTCAACTACAAAATCTCAGAACCTAACGAAACTTGGATTTGTCCGGATTGTAAAAATGCAATCAAAAGAGTGGGGGACAACTCGGCAACACCGATACGCCCTGCAGAGAATGTTACCTTCAGGAAACATCGATCAAGAAACACAAGCCCAAACGGCGGCACATCCTCTGATACTGCGTGCACGTCGGCGGACGCTTCGAGCGCACCAGTACTTGCGTGGGACCCGTCGCCGGACTCTGTGGGCGCTTCCGTGGACGCTGTGGGATCGCTCTTGGACCTTACACAGGAAATTCGATTTCTACGTGCAGAAGTATTGTCCATGAGATCGGAACTTGGGGTGGTGACGGGTGCGCTCATAAAATGTGAAGAAAGGCTAGATGATATAACCACCAAGATGACTGCACAAGAAACACGACTGCTATCAGTGGAGCGAGAAGTGGATTGCATGCGGGATCTGAAAAATGAGGTAGAAACTCTGCAAGATAAACTTAATAGCCAATCACAGAGCATGCTCAGAAACGACATTGAAATACAAGGACTCGCTGAGGCTGCTAATGAAAACACCAGCTACATCTTGGCGAGGGTAGCTGAGGCGGCTGGAATAACACTCGATGAGTCTGATGTTGATTTCGTTAACAGAGTGGGACCGGCTCGTTCCAAACTCACTGATCTGCCCCGTCCTCTGGTAGTGCGATTTACCCGTCGTCCCACACGTGACAAGTTCCTCAAAGCAGGTAAAGCCCGACACCTAACATCTAAAGCCGTAAGCAATACTGATGAACCAGAAAGAAATCTGTACATAAATGAAAGACTTACACAAGCGAACAGGCTGTTATTTCGGACCTGCAGAATTGAGTTTAAAAAAGCAGGTTTCAAGTACTGCTGGACTAAGAACGGAGCCATCTTTGTTAAAAGACGTGAGGGAAGAGGTGAAGAAACATTTACCATTAAAAGGCATGATGACATTCAAAGGATTTTACAGAAAACCAGCATTGAAAAGTCACCAACGTCGTTCTGATAGCTCAAAATGTCTAAAAAAGTCCAGTTTTCTCAGTTCACATCCTATTATATTGCGAATCACTAGTTTAGTTTTTATTTTCTTGGACACGCACATAACCATTACAACTAACACACAACATTCAACACATCACACAACGGTTACATCAAGGAATTCCTACAAAACCTGGCAGACATCCAGCTCCCACATAAGAAAACTTTTCGTGCATGATCACCTGCATGAAAATGGCTAATCTAGATATTTTAAAGGAGCTGGACTCAAATAACATTCCCTGCCACATTGTAGATCTTCCTGAAAGATGTAAATCACACATATCAAATTACCACAACCTCAAAGTGCTTAATTTAAATATACGCAGTATTCAACAAAATTTCAATCAGTTTCTCATAGTCCTGCAAAACAAATCAACAGAGGGTGCAGTGTCTTTGTTAACTAGCATAGTAACTGAAAACCTTGACAAAGGGAGAGCTTGCGTGGGGGTGTTTCTCGATCTTGCAAAAGCTTTCGATACTGTTTCATCATGTATACTGATCCGTAAGCTTGAAAAAATGGGTATACGAGGAATCCCACTCAATTGGTTCCGGAGCTATCTGACTGGTCGTAGTCAGTGTGTCAAGATCGAGGAACACAAAAGCACACCCAGGCCGGTTGAATACGGCGTGCCACAGGGGAGTATTCTGGGTCCTACTCTATTTATCTTGTATGTTAACGACATAATTACATCTAAACTCATTAATGCAGAGATTATCTGTTATGCTGACGACACGGCGATTGTGTTTCATGACACTACTTGGGATCGAGTAAGGAGTCGCGTGGAGGAGGGAATGAAAGTAATTACAAATTGGCTGACAAATAATTTGTTGACCTTGAATATACAAAAAACGAAATTTCTCTGTTTCCATAAAACGCTTGCATCCTCTCCTCTTATCGACAATATAAGAATACACATGTGCCGTCGGCAGAACTCGCAACACCAACAACATTGCACGTGTAACAGCATAAGCAGATCCCCCACAATAAAATACTTGGGCTTGATTGTTGATGAGAAGTTGTCGTTTAAGGCTCATATTGACGCCACTGCTAAAAGGGTCCGCAAACTTACTTATGTATTTAAGAACCTGCGATCTGCCGCCGACGCAAATTTGTTAAAAATAGTATACACCGCTCTTTGCCAATCAACAATCTCGTATTGTATATCTACTTGGGGTGGAGCAACCACGAGCAATTTGATATCCTTAGAAAGGGCACAACGTTCGGTACTTAAAGTTCTTCTTAAGAAACCCTTTAGGTACCCTACAAAACTTTTATATGGGGAAACTGGATTGCTAACAGTTCGTGGCCTTTTTGTGCTTAGGGCAATGATATTGACACACCAATCCATTATTAAATCCGATGGCTATAAAACCTATTTAAAAAAACGGGTCTTTAAGATTCCAATCCCCAAAATTAAAAGTAATTACGCTAGAAAATTTAGTAATTTTCTTCATCCCTTCATATACAATAAAGTCCAATCACAATGTGATATCAAACTCTGCACACCACTTCAAATGAAGAAAAAAGTCTTGGAGTGGATTGGTACGCTTACTTACAAAGACCTGGAACAGTTTTTAAGACCTCAAGTATAACCTCACGATATCCTCTTGAGCTAGAACTGTAACACATTGCACTACTTATTGTACATTACTTTAATTAATTATCCAAATTAACATAATTCGTTTATATTTAAATTAAGGAATTAAATTTATAAAGGTAAACTGGAACTTTTTGTTTTTAAATCGCAATAAGCACGTTAACATACGCACTGAACACACACAAACACACACACACACACACACACACACACACACACACACACATACACACACACACACACAAAATAGAAAAGTCGTCCAATTTCTTATTTTGTTTTATAATATGTACAACTAACTTTAATGATTTGATTTGGTTTATGTACCTTCAGAATTTAAACTTAAACTCATTGTTGTTAGACGTAAGTCGCGTCCAAATTATTCTGGTAACCCGTGTTTAAAGATTGTCTACAGTACAGGCCTAGCCTAGTGTAGAGATCTCTGTAAAGTTTTTAAGATAACGCCAGTCGATACCTACAACCTTAGCATGTTCTAACCTATTGATAAGAAAACAATTTTGTTAAATATGTATGCTGATGTTGTTTTTCAATAAACTTTTTTTTCTATTTTTTCATCATCAGCCCATTTAAGTCCCCACTGCTGGGGCACGGGCCTCCCTCAATCACATGAGGGGTGATTGCCATACTCACCACGCGTGGCAGACGGGTTGGCGAGGTTTTTGATATAAATGCAGAGTTTTCCTTCTCTGGGTGCTGATGATCATGCCAGCAGCTTTACCTTAGTCGACTTTTACGACACCGCGGTAAGAGTGAGGGTGGCCTATTCTACTCTGCCGGGGACCACACGGACCGTACATACCTAAATGAAAATACAAAGGAAAATACCTTTGAATTCTCTTCTCAAAGTAAAATACCGATCCGCAACAGCGACATTGACATCTGTTACGTTATGTAACGGAATCAGCCATTACTTACTTTACTGTTTAACAACGGTGAAAGATTAACGAACCTCGTGACCCACGGAGATGGGCGCAGATTCTGTCGAAAGTTGTAGACCGCGACGGATCCGCTGATGCAGTTCAAAGGTTTTAAATTAGATTTATTTATTTATTTATTAGATACAGGCAATATATATTAAAATAATATTCAAATACTAAAACTTTTCTTATTATGTACTTAAATTAAAGGTGAGCACAACATTGCTATATTAAAAAACTATTTAAAAAAAAGGAAAATTAAAACTAATACGACTTATTCTACAGATTTCTTTAAATATCCCAAGATACATTTCTTAAAATTGGTAATTTGGTCGCTATAGATCAATATCGCTATTTGGAACACAGTATTAAAAGTTTTGAGCAAACAATTTATGGGTGAGGAACTACCATACTTATTTTTCCTTAAAACAATTGAAAATGGCCTATAATTATGTAAACGAGCTGTTATTCTAGGAACCGATGTGTTAAATTGTGATAAGAGAGACGGATCGTCCACTTCATGATTCAACAATTTATAAAGGAACTTCATGGAAAGCTGCTCGTTCCTTTGCCGTAGAGACAACAAGTGTTTAAGTGTTAGTTACAAACAGGGGCGTTTTTACCTATAGTGTAGGGGGTGCGGTGCACCCGGGCGGCATTGTAGAAATCTGCTTCTCCTCCTGCAGGAATCTAGGGGCTTCCTCTAAAGATTCTATGCTCTACATAAATGTGTACCTTCGTGGTGTTATTCTAGCTTCTTGTCTGTGATGTGGACTGTATATGCTTACTTACTTACTGGCGTGTGATGGGGGGCCTATCTATCAGGAGATTTATTTTAATAATAACAAAACCACAGTTTCCAAGGTTTATAGTGCAGCTTTATTTATTGTTCACCACTCACTGTTCATCACATTACACTTTTCAATGTCACAGCCTAAATCCTTAGTTATTACAATATTGTAATCATTCTTCACATTCATTTGCAGCTAAACAATATTGGTGTGAAGCATGTTCTTTATAATTATTATGTAGGTATCCACGTATGGGCACCGCGTGCTTCGTCCATTTATTTATAGGGACATTTTAAATGCACTTGTATAAAACACACTACTACATTCGTGATTATAGACGCGAAGTGTTGTATTGTTTATGTATTTTAATTAATAATGATTACGGCCATGATAGGCACATAATATTGTATAAAACGTTAAATTCTCATAGCAACTCTATTACCTGGCCCTTTCTTGTGCAGAGACAAAACGGTAATTTTTCTAAGTCTTTGAGTGCCATCATACTAATAATGAAACGGAAACGGATGCAGTGCGCCTCAGGGTTATCATGCGTGAAAAATAGTTAATGTTCGGTAGGATTCGAACAGGCATAAGTTAGAGGGCACCGAGAGCCCCTCGCTACACAGAGGGCCTCCACTGTAACGCTCCGCAAGGAGCGGGTGCGAGTACTGATCGTTCTCCTCATCCTAAGCATGAGATTCCCAGTTGCGTCCAATGCTGTCGCTTCGAAGCCCGGGGTATGCTTGGACCATGATATAGGATTCGGGATGTCTGATAACAAGCGCGGATCCAGCATTCAAAAAAGGTTGTGGTCACAGCATTCAAAGTGACATTATTGAATCCAATCATGGTATGGCATGGTAATCCATCGATCTCAATAGACCGTAAAAAGGTGACGTCACAAGTCTATTAAGGTTGTGGGCATGCTCATCGTGCCCACAACGGTGGATCCGCCCTTGTCTGATAATTACAATGAAGAGACTGCCCATGCCCCATAGGTAGGTAGTCGAACATGTTGTAAGTATTCCATTTGTTCGGGTCTGTTCAATTATTTGTTTCTTTTTGCTAGCTCAATCTCAATTTTATTCATGCGACTGTTGCATAGATGTATTTTCACAACATCACATACATTGATCTGACTCCGAGATAGGTAGCTCAAGCGCCTGTGTTACGGATATCAGAATCAACAGTGGGACTACAAATATATACGTATAATACTTTTCTTTTATAAATACATACGTATAATACATAGCAAACACCCAGACCAATACAAACAGACATGTTCATGCACACAAATGTTTCTACTGTGCAGGGACCGAATCCGCAACCCTTGGACCAAAGGCAGCGTTCACTACCACTGTTCCAAACGGGTCGTCGTAATAGATATGGAACAGATGCGCAATAATGTTATGGCAGTCCCTGAAAACCAGCGTCGGGGTTGGTCTCTTTGATCAGCACCGACTATTGCTGAGCGGCCGCCTGTTTGCCACATACAGAGATAATGTTGTCCAACTTTTCTTTTATGATTTATGTCTAGGTTATGTTTCTAATTTAATTTCCTTGTTTTGTATTGTGCCAAATAAAGTTTTCATTCATTCATTTTGTCCGCGCATTTTGAAAGAAAAGGGCGCCTGGTTTTTTATTGCGCCCGGGCGCTTCTCTGGCTAGAGCCGCCCCTGGTTACAAAATTGGCAGCTCACACGATTAGCAAGCTGAACTGGCTTTGGGCGGCCATAAAGCACCAAACTGACTTAGGTAGGATACCGCTCTGTGTACCCACACAGAACTTCATCCTGCCTAAGTCGGTGGGCCGACCTGATATGGACGGCTACTCGAAAAAATGCTGAGACGCCGCTACATTGTTATTATCTGTCTCAGTTTAACCCCCGACGAAATATCGACGGGGTGTTGTTGACGTGTCTATGTGTGTGTATCTGTCCGTGGCATCGTAGCTCCCGAACAGATCAACCGATTTTGATTTTGTTTTTTTTTTGTTTGGAAGGCGAATTGATCAGGAGTGTTTAGCTATGTTAGATGGACATTGATCCAAGATGGCCGCCATCAGAAAATGTCGGATTAACATATTGTATGACAACCCCCCTCGATATAAGTAGGTACACTACGAAAAATTTCAAATCCAAGATGGGAAATAAAATGGCGATATAACAAATTATAATAAGTATAGGTACCTACTTATACTTGAGTGGGGTGCCTATTGAAAGCGGGAACAGATTTTTATTTAAGTAAAATAAAACTTAGAGAGTCTCTTCAAAATTAAAAAAAGAAATTGAAAAACCTCGGACAAAAATTTCAAAATCCAAAAATAAATTGAAAATCCTGTAGACTGTCCTAAGTATGAACATTTTGCTTAAATTTTGTCGCGGGGCTCCGCTCCTTACCTACCTATAAAATGTGTGCTTTAATGGCGGACGTGGAATGTAAAGACGTGGAAGACGACGCTTGAAGAAAATAATTAATATAGAATTCTTAAATAAAAATCCCTGGCTTTATTTGGAACCCCATCCCAAAATTGTAGGATGGGGTTTCAAATAAAGCCAGGGATTTAAGGAATCAGTTCTTCTGTATTTACAATCTTAGCGTCGTCTTTACGTCGTCCGCCATTCGTCGTGTCTCATCTTACATGCTAAAAATGTAATATTATGTAGAGCAGCCCCCCCCCGGTGCGATCCGTCTGCTCGTTTGCCACCTATCACATAAAAAAGTTTCTAAGAAAAGGTTCCACAGTTATTATTGGTCACTATTACGTTTGCGGAACCAACATAACAGTGTTGTCTTGCTCATCTTACCGTGAAATCTAGAGTATACCTACTCCGTGAGAACGCATCCCGCCGTTGCAAATTGCACTCTATTTCCACCAATCAAGGTTGCACAAGTGTGCAGGAAATTGGACGTTTACAGAAAATGACAGGTAACGATGTATGACAATTTTAATTTTCTTAGTAGGAAATTATTGTTTTCTATTTCACGTGGAAATGGGGTAAGGAAGTGATTCTGTTTTCTATCCCACACTATAAAGGAAAAACATTATTGATGTCATAATACATTTATTTATTTACAACATTGTCATAATAAAGTATCAGCCTATAAACTGTCCCACTGCAGGGCAAAGGCCTCCATCATAGAAATCAAGTGATCGCTACTATGATAGGATTAGGCTTAATCACCACGCTTGCCAAATACGGATTGGTGATCACAAACCCGAGCTAAGTATGTTCGAAAAAATCGAAACATACTTTTCGCTCGACCCGGGAATCGAACCCAGGACCCCGACATCACGGCCCGGTACTTAAACCACTAGACCAACAGGGCGTCATAATAATAAGAATTTAAAAAAGTACCTATTTACAAAAAGAAAAAAAGCCAAAAAATGAATACTATTAACAAGATATGAAATATATTAAAAATAATATTTTTATCAGATTATACACTTCATATAACATTTTATCGTACACTCGAGAAAAGGTGTTACCGAAGTCGATGACCAGCCCTAGGCGTTGAATCAGAATCAGAATCAGAAATCCTTTATTTGCTTCAAACATGTTTACATATAAGATGTCAAATACAATTCAATTAGAACAATCATGCTTCACCTATCTCGTCGGTATGCATCCGTCCGGATTTCCCCGGATTTGTCCTAGCGTCCGGGGACCGTCCGGGAGGGTTTTTAAACAGTGTCCTGGTTAGACCCGGACACTACAATTCATCTACAAATGCGGGCTCGCATTCAAGAAGACTCGGCAAAATATATAACGCCGGCTCTATATTCTCGCGAGACCGTATGCCGAGCACATTCGTACGAGAGTGTACTTGGTAGCACTCGCCCCGCCTCGTGATGTCTAGGAATTTCTTCGCCCACTCTCGCTCCTGTGGCGGTATTTTGCGCCCGAGTCAAAGGGTCTCGCGAGAAACTTCGAGAGCATTGCTGGACACTCTGGCCCGTTCCAGTTGCCAAATATCTCTGAAACTACTCCATGGTCTGAGGTCAAGAAATAGTCCTATTTCTCAAAGAAATTAACATCGAAATCGAAGACAAAATCAACAGGGGTTTTTTTTTGTGGGATAGGGGGCAGACGAGCAGACGGATCACCTGATGTTAAGCGATTACCGCCGCCCATGAACACCTGCAACACCAGAGGAGTCACAAGTGCGCTGCCGACCCTTTAAAAAGGAGTACGCTCTTTTCTTGAAGGTTTGCAGGTCGTATCAGAAATACAGCAGGCGATAGTTCATTCCATACTTTTGTCGTACGAGGCAGAAAGTTTCTTGAGAAACGCACAGTTGAAGACTGCCAACCATCCTGATGATGATGTTCCCGGGGAAAAAACCATATTTTGCCCTAAATGTCCGGGATTTTTGCAGCGTTTTTCCGGCGTCAGCAATATCGGTGATGGCAACCCTACCGCGGAAAAGCTTGTGGGCCTCGGGCCCCCACGGTCCCAAGGTTTCCACGCCGAACGGAGCAAATCGGTAACAGTTAAGATGAGATAAGATAAAATGTATTTATTGCACAGAAAAAATAACCACAGTTACATACATGCGATTAAAATTTAATCTAAGTGCACTACACATACTATGCCACAAACATTGAACAGGAGCCTCCAAACTAGGCAATGCCTGTATCTTGGACGGCCAGAAATCATTTAAATATTATGTAGTGTCAGTAAAAGAAAAAAAAAACAAAAGACAAATATGAACAATAAAATTTAAATGATTGAATACAATTTAGAATTTTATACACATCCAACATTAAAACATCAACTGGTTAGGTTACTAATGATACGTTCTGTGTCTGCGTAGTCAAGAAGTCTTAACCAATTTACCAGTGCTAATTTGGCATCTGAGATAGGTAGTTCTTTGATATTACAGAGACGTACTGTCGAATTATATACGCGGGACCTCAGAGATTCACCAAATCTGCTTGCAAACTGAGAGCTTATTGTAGGTGTGGGAATTTTAAAGACTCTTTTCCTAAGAAGGCTACTGTATATGTTTGAGTTTATTATCTGTTTGTGAACTATCAAACATGTTCTTAAAATAAATAACTGGCGGACAGATAGCACCTGAGCTTCCCTATAAAGCTTTGTCGTAGGATACCTGTATGGCTTTCTGAGCATGACCTTGATTACACATCTATTTGCGCGTTCCACCTGCATCATTGTTGTCTTGGCGGCACCACCCCATACAGGAAGACAATATCCGGTTATTGACTCACAAAGAGACCTGTAGATCAGAATCAGGAGTTCTCTGTTTGCAGAGTTTCTTAGTTTTCTGAAGATTCCGGATATTTTACGAACACGTTTGGCCATGTGATTTATGTGACTTTTAAAATTAAGATTTTCATCGACATAAATACCCAAGTACTTAGTTACCTTAGTGCGGGTAATAGAATCACAAGAGCACAAACTAGGCAGTTGAGAGCAGTTATAGTTACATGTGTGTATTGTGATTCCATCACCACAACTAGGTTTTGAAGCTGCAGTCTTATGGAAACAGATAAAGTTCGTTTTATTAGAATTCAGTGTAAGTAAATTATTGCGGAGCCAGCTGCATACAATCGACATACCCTTTTCTGCAGTTTGCAGTGTACTGTTCCAATCACCGCCGGTGAAAAGAATTACGGTATCATCAGCGTAACAGATAATCTCGGCGCAGCTCAGTGGCAAGCCATGAATGTCATTCATGTAAACAATGAACAGGGTTGGGCCAAGTATACTCCCCTGGGGTACACCAAAACGCACAGGAAGTAAACCGCTTTCAAAAAGTCCTATCTTTGTTAATTGTTGTCTATCCGATAGGTAACTCTGGAACCAGTCAAGCGCCAGGCCCCGTACACCAATACCTTCCAGCTTTCGGAGCAGTATTTTTGAGGAAACTGTGTCGAATGCCTTGGCCAAGTCCAAAAACACTCCTGCACATTTTTGGCCTTTGTCGAGGTTACCGGAGATAAGTTCTGTCAGTAGAGATACGGCGTCTTCTGTAGATTTGTGTCGTCTGAAGCCAAATTGTCTGGGCGACAGAATATCATTTAGCTCCAAATACTTGGTAAGGCGCCTGTTTACAATTTTCTCCAGAATCTTAGAGAAAACACTCAGCAACGAAATCGGTCTGTAATTATCTGGAATGTTTCTGGGACCAGCTTTATAGATAGGGGTGACCTGTGCTATTTTCCACGCCCTTGGGAAGCTGCCAGACTCCAGGCTAAGATTGCATAGAAATGTTAGAGGTTCGCAAAGTATATTCCCCGCTTGCTTTACCAGAGTTGTACTGACTCCATCAACACCCGATGCGCTCTCAGTCCTGAGATGGCCTATGATGCTTAGAACTTCGTGTTGATCGGTAGGTCCCATGAAGAAGGAATGTGGGACTTTGTTGGAGATCTTCGATTTGGACGCCATTTCATGTTCTGTGAGCCTATATTGTGAAAGTATATTATTTGATAGTTTATCTCCAACTGTCGAGAAGTGGGTGTTACACTTTGTCATAGAAAAACTCCGGGCTGTTATCTGCTGAAAGAAGTTCAGTTGGTTGAGAGGATTTAGAATTTAATTTGCAAATATTTTTAACGGATTTCCATAGTTGCTTAGTGTCTCTGCTATTACTCTGGAGCTGGTCTTTTTCGTATGCAGATTTTATTTTTTGAATTAGCTCAGTGTAGAAATTTCTATAGCGTCTGTATGAGACCCTGGCCACTTCGTTGGCTGGATCTTGTCTAAGCTTAGCGTGAAGCTTATCCCTGTGTCGTGAGCACCTCAGCAATCCAGGAGTCATCCAAGGTCTAAGGAGTATTTGTTTTTTTTACGGGAATCTACCGAAGCAGCTGCTGCACCCGCGCCCTGTGAACATGGCAAGGGGCCAATGTGTGCACAGGTCGCATCCCAAACCAATGCCTGGCCCTGACTCCATGGGATGAGGGTCATCCAATCGGGCCTTTTGCCATCGCTCCGACATATGCCTAGGGGTTCTAGGACTGCCGGAATTCGGACTGATATGAAGGCCCGGCGGAGGATGTCATTCAGGCAAGCATGGCGAGGGACCCGGTCGGCGCTTCGGGCACACGACAGACCGTGATGGACCAGGGATACCATAAACTCTCTACAGGAACATGTATGAGGGGGAGTGATGGGGAGCCCAAGGCGAAGGGAAACCGCTATGGATAGAGTGACGCTGTCCAGAACGGTTCCTACATTCGCCGAGGGCAGAGCATGTAGCCAGAAGCCATTATTGATTATTCAATAATTGACAAGATGCTAACCACCTATATTGTATTGACGATCCGTTTGGAACAGTGGTAGTGAACGCTGCCTTTGGTCCAAGGGTTGCGGGTTCGATCCCCGCACAGTACAAACATTTGTGTGCATGAACATGTCTGTTTGTATTGGTCTGAGTGTTATCTATGTATTATAAGTATGTATTTACAAAAGAAAAGTATTATATGTATATATTTGTAATCCCACTGTTGATTCTGATATCCGTAACACAGGTGCTTAAGCTACCTATCTCGAAGTCAGATCAATGTATGTGATGTTGTGAAATATTTATATTGTACACTCGTCCTGCCGTTTGACCTATGAGGGGAATCTAAGTAGTCATGCTCACTTAAATGGCTCTGAGGTGGTGGCGCTATGTGGCGGGTCATTGCATTCCCTCTAATATGGTTGAGTGAAATGATGGCTGACACATACGTCTTACTTGTGAACAGGTGACACCTTTGGGGAGTGGACTGCTTCGGTTTACCTCATAATATTTATTTTATTATTTCATCATTTTATTTTGTGTTACAAAT
>CM032491.1:7966112-8009508 GCA_019059595.1 Marasmia exigua | reverse complement strand
CGGGAACTGATTTGTACTGTAATAAAAATAGGAGAGTCCCTTGAAAAAGCAACAAATAAAAAATCAATAAAAATATTAAAAACCCCCGACCAAAAAATATTAATCGCGTTGCATTATAGAAATAATTAATGTACACGGGACAAAACGTGGTTATTTTCTTACCGCGTTACAACGGTCGTGGTAACAAGCGGAGGAGCACGGTGTTGTCAGCTACGCCGGCTTGTGAATCTTCGGATACCCTCTCATTTTTTTTTATTTACACTGCCATTAAATAAAACGTCAGTGAGGTAGCCCCGACACACTAGACTCGACCCCGACTCACAGTATCCGGGTTGGAAGTAATTTGAAGCCACAAATTGCGAAGTTTACATTTTTCAATCACTGGATTCCACACTAAAGATAATTTAAACCCATCCTCCTGATTGAAATTCTGATACTTCTTTATCTCAATCGCTTCACGTACTACTCTCATGTGGTAATGACGATCAGCGGAGAGGTGCTGCTTCACTATTAGTTAATAAAGTAATAGCAAAATAGTTGTTCACATAGAATGCAATATACGGGTTGTTCATATAGATGGCGGCGCTAATTCATAGCAGCGTCGATGTGCAAGTTAACTAATAAATTACCCTTTTTTTAAATGAATTTAATTATTAGAAGGAAAATAAAAAAGTGCTAGCAACATTAAGAAAAAATTAAGTCTTTACACTGACATTGACATCTGACCAAGTTCTGACACAAAATAGGGCGCAAGGCGCATGGGCTTAGTTGTGTTCCTTATCAAAATATATTTAAAATTTTGTTTATTTCACATCAATGTGATGCAATCCTTTTGTAAAAAAAATTAACTATTATTATCGTGTTACTTTTTAGAATTGAAATGGAGCAAGGTTTTGTCATTTCCTCTTTCTTCTCTATCATAGAGCGAGAAAAAACTACTAAAACCATAGAGATGTATGCTTGCTACTATGATTCCTTTCCTTTTTCTGTTCCAAAATGTATGCTTGATAGAACGCATTTTGTGCAATGAAAATTGTAGAAAGATGAACACTCAGTGTTTTGTGAACTTTGTTTGTTTGTAAACAAAACTCTAAGATTGATTATTTGTGAGAGAAATAAGTGAACACGATGGAAGCTGAAGAAACTATAACGGATTTAACCAACGATTTGTTAGCGTGTCGAGCCTGCTTAGCTACAAATACAAAATTATTCAAATTATCTGAAAATAACCTGGTGGAAGCTTTCGAAGATGTTGTGGGGAACCCGGTGAGTTGATAGAATTGTATGTATATAGAATTGCAGATCGCTGAAGACGCGCGAATCACTAATAGAGTTAGGACTGTGAGGATATCATGTATTTTGTATATTACGTATTATCATATTACACATCATCATGTATATTACATGCGTGATGGTCTCCGAGGAGTGTCACACACGTAATCCTGGAATGTGATGCTGTCGAGATCAAATCCTCGGAACGGTGAGGTCGCGAAACCTGTGAAGTTCCCAGGAAGCTTCTGCACTTCTGGGCGGAGTTGGGTTGGCTTTTATCGCCAGCCGACCCATCACGCACTAAGGACCAAAAGAGAGTTAGTGTTTAAGAGGGAGTTATCTTTATGTTACATTAAATATCATGTCTCTGAATAAAATAATACAATAATTATATCAAGTGAAGCTACACTAATCTAGATTATTACATGGATAGGATAAGATACGGGTCCTGTCATAGATTTATTTCATCATTTCCTCAGCCCCCAATTCCTTGGAGCTTGTGGACTGTACCTATTATATCCAAACAAAAGTGACACAAATGTCTCTGAGGTGGAGGCGCTATGTGGCGGGTTGTTGCATTCCCATTCCCATTGTCGAGTGAAATGATGGCTGCCGACACATCCGCCATACTTGTGAACAGGTGCCACCTTTGGGGACTGGTCTGCTTCGGTTTACCTCATAATATTTATTTTATTATTTCCTTCATTTTATTTTATGTTACAATTAGACGGTATGACTTGGTATGAGGATGATACAACATTGTATGACAATTTAAAAGAGTAAATGGCGAGTTTCTTACCGGATCTTCTCGACCAGAAACAATATATATATTTTTTTAAGTATATTTTATTTATCAATATAATATATTTATTGACATACTTATAAATAGTTTTAAATTACTTAAATGATTGATGATTTGTAAGCCTGTTCATCATCAT
Source organism: Marasmia exigua (assembly GCA_019059595.1). Lineage (NCBI taxonomy): Eukaryota > Metazoa > Arthropoda > Insecta > Lepidoptera > Crambidae > Marasmia > Marasmia exigua. The sequence goes on along the minus strand of CM032491.1, from coordinate 8,007,298 downwards.
TATCAGCCTACCACAGTCAACTGCTGGACGTAGGCCTCTCCAATTCTTTGCCACTGTGATCTATCCATGGCTTCTCACATCCAGCTCTTGCCAGCCATCCTGCGCAGATCGTCCCCCCACATAGTCAGAGGGCGCCCGACATTACGTTTCCCAAGACGCGGTCTCCACTCTAGAACTCGTTTATCCCATCGGTTGTCGGTTCTGCGGCTAATATGGCCATTCCACTGCCACTTAAGCTAGCTAATCCGGTGAGCAATGTCGATGACTTTTGTTCTCTGCCGGATCACCTCATTTCGGATTCGATCTCGGAGAGAGACGCCGAGCATTGCTCGTTCCATAGCCCGCTGAGCGACCTTTAACTTGTGGACCAGCCGTACCGTAAGTGTTCACGATTCGGCTCCGTATGTCATGACGGGTAGCACGCACTGACTTTCGTCTTTAGGCACTGTGGTATCGACGATACGAAGACACGACGTAGTTTTCCAAATGTTGCCCAACCTAACTGGAGTCTCCTATTCACCTCATCCTCGAAGTTGTTTTTACCCAGTTGCAAAGTCTGTCCGAGGTATACGTATTTTGAGTGCTTCGAGGACGGCACCGTGAATTGCAATCGGTTCCGGTAGACAAAACCAAGGTCATGTTCATTGAACATGACCTTGGTTTTGTCCAAGTTCATCCGTAGGCCGATGCATTTAGAAGAGTCAGCCAGGTCATTCAGCATCTGTTGTAGGTTCTGCAGCGTTTCTGCCATTATGACGATGTGAGAAATCGCAGGTGAGAGATGTATTCGCCATTGATGTTGATGCCACGTCTCTTCCAGTTCAGCGTCTTGAACATATCCTCCATTGCATTTGTGAATAATTTCGGGGAGATGACGTCCCCTTGTCTCACTCCTCGATGCAATGGTATAGGACTTGTTTGCTGATTCTGTACTTGGACGGAGATAGTAGCGGCATCATAGAGACATCTCATCACCTGGATATATCGCCAATCGACTTGGCATCGCTGCAGGGACTCTAGGATCAGATTTCAACAGAGTCAAAGGCCTTCTCATAATCCACAAATGCTAGACACAGGGGCTGATTATACTCTTCTGTCTTCTGTATAATCTGCCGCACTGTGTGAATGTGATCTATGGTGTCGTATCCGCTCCGAAACCCAGCCTGTTCCGGTGGTTGGAATTCGTCGAGTCTCCGCGCAAGACGGTTCGTGATCACTCTTGAAAACAGCTTATAGACGTGGCTTAGAAGGGGAATGGGTCGACAGTTCTTCAAGAGGGTTATTTCCCCTTTTTTGAAGAACAAGACGACCACACTCTTACTCCACGCCTATGGAGTTCTCCCTTCGAAGAGGACATCGCTAAAGAGCTTTTAGAGTTCCCTCAGTACGGGTAATCCTCCAGCTTTCAACAACTCTGTTGTAACGCCATCCTCTCCAGGGGCTTTTCTATTTTTCAGCTGTCCAAGAGCAATCTCGATTTCGCCAATGCCGACTTCTGGCAAGTCTTCGGTGAAATGGCGTGTTAATGTGGCCCTATAGTCCTTATTTTCGGGATCAGGTCGAGATGCATGCGAAGCTTCTAGTCGGCCATAGAAGTCTTCCACTTCTCGAAGGACCACCGGCTTTGAAGCAACAACTTCTCCACGTGATGTGGTCAGCTTGGTCAGGTGGCTTCTTCCGAGAGATTGTACGAAAACCTTCGACCCCCGATTCTGCTCGATAGCTCTTTCAATCGAGAGAGTATTGGTTTTTTTATTTTTTGTATTTTTTAATTTAATTTCCAGATCTTCGAAACATTCGACATGCCCCAGCACCTGTGCCGCTACTGTGTCGATTTGGTGCTGAAGTTCATGCGGTTCCGTGACCGCTGCCGGCGGGCTCAGGATCTGTTGGATGAAGCCATACTATCAGGAAAGGATGTAAGAATTTTTACATAAATAATAATAATATCCTCCAACCGATTACGGCTTTGGCGGCCATTCTCAACGATCAGCCACGTACGCAGAATATATTATAGTGCTCAAGTGTGTGTGTGTGTGTGAAAAGACAAGTCGATTCCCTTACCCTCATGTTCCGATGGGACACCAACGTGACACGACCGCATAGGGATTGGGCGCAGGACCAACGGCTTAAACTAAAAACCGGCCAAGTGCGAGTCGGGCTCGCGCACAAAGGGTTCCGTAGCAGCAAATATACATTATAAAGATTTTATATCATCGCGGATTTTTAAAGGTGTACAATACTGTAGTATATTTTTTGATCTATCTTATAAGGTTCAGCCATCGTTTTCAGTGTAAGCACAATAACTTAACCAAAATTACAGTTAAATCAACCTATCTCAAAAACTATAAGAGATACTTTGATTAAACCAAAAATCGTTGAAAGAGTTAATTAGCATGCATCACCTCTATTTTTTTTAGAATTTTATACCCCGTAGTTATAAAAATAGAGGGGGGGGGACATACTTTTTACGACTTTGAGAGCTGATATCTCAAAAACCGTTCACTTTAAGAAAAATGTTTTTTAGAAAACTTTATATCATTTTAAAAGACCTTTCCATTGATACCCCACACGGGTATGTACATCGAAAAAAAAAATTTCATCCCTCAGTTACATGTATGGGGGGCCCCACCCCCAATTCTTTTTTTTACTATTTAGTGTCATATTTTTGTAGCGGTTCATACAACACATATTCCCATCAAATTTCATCACTGTAGTACTTATAGTTTCCGAGTAAATCGGCTGTGACAGACGGACAGACGGACAGACGGACATGACGAAACTATAAGGGTTCCGTTTTTGCCATTTTGGCTACGGAACCCTAAAAACCGCCAACTTCCAGGTTTAAGAAAATTAGTTACAAATTTTTAGCCCGACCCGGGGTCGAACCTGGTGGCTTAATTTAAAGCTGTCTCGTAACGAACGAAAATATACCTGTCGCAACCAAACAAAAGAGACACACAGCGCGTAAGAAAGAGAGGGAATTTCCGATTCGGTCGTAACGTCGGCTTTAAATTAGGCCCTCTGGGACCTCTTGCGCAGCCGCCGCGTAGAGTGCGACCCACTAACCACTACGCCACCAGCCGCCAGTCTAGTCAGTCAGATAAATTATATAATAATAATTTATTTATTTTATTTATTTATTTATTAGATAAGGCTTACCAACTAAATACATACAGGCAATATATATTAAAATAAATTTCAAATACTAAAACTTTTCTTATTATGTACTTAAATTAAAGGTGACCACAACATTGCTATATTAAAAAACTATTAAAAAAAAAAGGAAAATTAAAACTAATACGACTTATTCTACAGATTTCTTTAAATATTCCAAGATACATTTCTTAAAATTGGTAATTTGGTCGCTATAGATATCAATGTCGCTATTTTGGAACACAGTAATAAAAGTTTTGAGCAAACAATTTATGGGTGAGGAACTACCATACTTATTTTTCCTTAAAACAATTGAAAATGGCCTATAATTATGTAAACGAGCTGTTATTCTAGGAACCGATGTGTTAATTTGTGATAAGAGAAAATAAACAATAAAAATAAAGCTTTTTATTTCCTTATCATTTTTCACAGTAAAACTTACATTCCAAAAACATCAATATAACTGTATTTGTTGGTAATTTTTTCACTTAATTTTTGTTGTTACTTTTGCAAGGACCGCCTGTAGGGGTGTAAGCCTCCACTAATTGTTTCCATATTGGTCTATCTTTTGCTGCTCTGGCCAAGTTCCCAGCAATGGACATGACAAAAAAAATCCGAAATGATAAATACTATTTCTAGATTAGACTCATAGAAATTTAAGAAAAATGATTTTAGATTTTTGAAACAGATCATCATCATCATCATCATCATTATCAGCCCATTTAAGTCCCCACTGCTGGGGCACGGGCCTCCCTCCATCACATGAGGGGTAATTGCCATACTCACCACGCTTGGCAGACGGGTTGGCGAGGGTTTTGATATAAATGCAGAGTTTTCCTTCTCTGGGTGCTGATGATCATGCCAGCAGCTTTACCTTAGTCGCCTTTTACGACACCTCGGTAAGAGTGAGGGTGGCTATTCTAGCTATTCTACTCTGCCGGGGACCACACGGCAGATATTAATGGAGAAACATAATAAAATGTAAAAATCTTCCTGTGACGTCATCACTCCGCATGACACATTGACAACGCTTTTGTCCACGGTGTTTTAAAAAATAACACAAAATCTCTTATCATAAAATGACAGTGACAGTCAGTAACTCAATGTCGCCTAAACTTTATTTTTTTTTTATATGAGAGGTGGCAGACGAGCAGACGGATCACCTGATGGTAAGCAATTCCGCCGCCCATGGACACCCGCAACACCAGCAGAGTCACAAGTGCGCTGCCAACCTATTCCCCTTCCCCCCATAGGGCCTCCGGTAGCCTCACTCACACGGCGAAACACAGCGCAGGCGCTTATTATTATATATTTATTGGATATATAGCACAGACATCACACTACGTTGATCTCCGATCGTACACAAGCCTCTTTTTTATGAGATAGGTTGCAAACAAGCAGACGGATCTCCTGATGGTAAGCGATTGTCGCCGCCCATAGACTACCGCGACACAAATGTGCTGTCAACCTTTTAACCCTTTTAACTGTTTTTTTTTTTATTTTATTCCCAATGTTACAGATAACCAATGAGTTTCTGGGGGCCATCGACCGCGCTCAGCACAAGCTGGCGCCGGACCTGGTGCAGACCAACACCCTCACCATAGACACCATCGCGCGGCTCAGGGAAGAGATATTCGACGGGCCCGGGCCATACGGTAACATAATTTAATTAACATTAATTACAATAGGAAACATTAATTATCAAAAAGTCCTCCACCAAATTTTCATTCAAGCGTTCAGTTCGTGATCATTTTCTCCGCTCACTAGAAATTTAACTTAACTTTTTTTTTTCCTTGTTTTTATGACTGCTGTGGCAAGATGTATTGTGTCTGTTCCAACCCTCTAATGCTTATAATGTAGGTTAGCCGGTATTCGTCGTTTCTGTTTTTTTTTAATGTTTTTTTTTATGAGTTAATTGTAGTACACATTTCTGCATCGCCTAATGGTTGACTGGTAGAGAATGCTGTATAGCATTAAGTCCGCCAATTGTACTTTATTTTCTTGTGCAATAAAGAATAAATAAATAAATAAATAGGCTATTTGACAGTGATAAAAATATACATTTCTTTTATAACATCAGTGTTAATATATTTTTTGTGGAGCGATTTGTAATAACGCGAGATAAAAGTATTGCATTATTTCATCAAAATTTGTCTTCTGAAATTATTAGTTTTTAAACAGGGGTCACGTGACTAAAAACGGCCCGTGACGTAGATTACGCGCAAGTCCACTGCCTATGGTTGATTGCCTTTCCTTCATAGGAAGAAATAAACAAAAAAAAGTCTATGCTTGATTGTACAAGCTCAATGTTTATTTATGGACAATCTACGTCACTGGCCGCCATATTGCTAAAAGACGCGTTTTTGCGGCATATTTGAATATTGCATTTTCTTTTTCGTTTTTTTTTTATTAAAATATCTAAAATAAAAACAGAAAAGTATTTTTTAGGGCTCCTTATAAACAAATGATTACCCTAAGATAGTTTTTAGAATTTTGTCAAATAACCTAGTAAGGGTGAGGCCACGGGCGCGAGCACGGGGCTGCTTTCGACGGAATGGGTGGCACACAATCCGATACAGACTATTTTCGTATTACAAAAGAGAGCCATCCGCGTCATTTATGTCCTTAGATCGCGCGACTCCCTTAGAGATTTGTTTAAAGAAATTGACATACTTACCGTGGCTTCTCAATACATCCTTGATTGCCTTATGTACGTACATAAGAATCTCCATCTGTTCTCGAAGAAGTCCGACTGTCACAGCCTTAACACCAGAAATAAGCACAGACTGGCCGTTCCAAATATCAGGCTCCATAAGGTTCGCAGTTCATATATAGGATTGAGCATAAAAATGTTTAATAAGTTACCTCAGATTATTATTGACTTGCCCACACATAAGTTTAAATTGTATATAAAAAACTGTTTAATGGAGAAAGGCTATTATAAAATAGACGATTTTTTTAATGACAATAATGTAGGTACATATTAGTAACACAAAAACTGTAATATATTTTTAAGTTAATGGTGACATTTTGTAAAACATTTTTTTTTAAAGAGTAACTGCTGAGTTTCTTGCTGGTGTCTTCTTGGCAGAAAACTACATTCCGAACCAGTGGTAAACATGTTGACATTCATAAGTGTTCTGTATGGACCTAAATTGAATAAACAATTTTCATTTCATTTCATTTCATACGTCGTCGTAACGCTGTGCGTGGTGCGCTGCGTTGTCCAAGCGTCGTCGTACGTCAATATTAGGTTTAGTTTGTGCGTCGTCGTTCCGGCGTCGAAGCGCTGCACCACTCCCTCCTATCCTATGAGGGGAACCTAAGTAGTCATGCTCACTCAAATGTCTCTGAGGTGGTGGCGCTATGTGGCGGGTCATTACATTCCCTCTAATATGGTTGAGTGAAATGATGGCTGACACATACGTCATACTTGTGAACAGGTGCCACCTTTGGGGACTGGTCTGCTTCAATTTACCTCATAATATTTATTTTATTATTATTTCCTTTATTTTATTTTGTGTAACAATTAAACAGTATGGCTTGGTTGAATGATGACACAACATGGTATGAAAGTTTGGCGATTAAAAAGAGTAACTGGCGAGTTTCTTGCCGGATCTTCTCGACCAGAAACAACTTTCCGAGCCGGTGGTAGAATCGCATTTCTTTAGTATATTTTATGTATCAAAATATATATGTATTAACATGTAAATTATACATAAGTACTTATAAATAGTTTTAAGTCATTCAAATGTATGACGATTTGTAAGTGCTGTGTACAAGCCTATGCAAATAGATAATTATTTGACTTGACTTTGACTTGACCTCCGCTTCGTCTCTCGCCTTCAAGTTCAAAACCGTCGCCGCAACGGACTGTGTGGTATGCTTTTCAATTTGTTATGTAATAGATATAACGCACTGACGACGCTCCGTCGTCACCGCAACGCAGCGCGACCGTGTAGCCTCTCTCTAATCCTACCAAAAACATCCTGTTAAAAGTAGCCACGTTTTTTTTATGATATAGGGGGCAGACTAGCAGACGTATCACCTGTTGGTAAGCGATTACCGCCGCCCATGGACACCTGCCACGTAAAAGGAGTCACAGATGCGCTGCGCTGCCTTCTTAAAAGGGAGTCCGCTCTTTTCTTGAAGGAACTGCTGGTTACTCTATAAAAAGGAATGAAATCTCTAAGCAAAGCCAAGTCTAAGAGGCTCTTTAATGCGATTTCTTTGTTATTATAGTTAGGATTTATGCGACCCGCCATTGAACACTCCATATAAATGATAAATGAAATATGGACATTTACCTTATTGTTAACATATCCAAGTCAACGCCTGAAGAATGGACAATACGACAAAAAAAACATTGAATGAATGAATGAATGAATATACTTTTATTGCACTCAAAGTATAGTAAGAAAACTTAATACTAGGTATTACAGGATATGTACAACGAAGGCGGCCTTATTACTATGAGCAATCTCTTCCAGGCAACCTTTGGGTAAAGGACACTTGATGGAGGTGTAGGGCAGTGCAATATTAATATTTACGCTCTTATACGCTTTTACATTCTTATACGCTTTTCGAATAAAGAAAGAAAAACAAAATGAGCCATATTTTTTAGTTGGCATTAAATGTGTGTTTTTAAGCGACTTCAAAAAAGGAGGAGGTTCTCAATTCGACATGTAAATGTCGTGTGCTATGTTATAAATAACATTTTATAACGTAACACTCGAGAAAAGGTTTTACTGAAGTCGGCGCCTAATCCCTGTAGAATAATTGAATGTTGTATTACAACATAGTATTGGGCGCCGACTTCGGTAAAACCTTTTCTCGAGTGTACTGTTATAAAATGTTATTTAAAGTGTATAAAGTATCTGCCGTGTGGTCCCGGCAGAGTAGAATAGGCCACCCTCACTCTTACCGAGGTGTCGTAAAAGGCGACTAAGGTAAAGCTGCTGGCATGATCATCAGCACCCAGAGAAGGAAAACTCTGCATTTATATCAAAACCCTCGCCAACCTGTCTGCCAAGCGTGGTGAGTATGGCAATTACCCCTCATGTGATTGATGGAGGCCCGTGCCCCAGCAGTGGGGACTTAAATGGGCTGACGATGAAAGTGTATAAAGTGTTAAAAATATTATTTTACACTTTTTAGTTTGTGGTTTTTGAATGTGGTTTTTTTGGCAGATTTTTTTATATGATTTTTAAAAATATTAATTAATATGCCGAAGTGACGTACTCCTGAGACTCAACGTATTGTGATGTTGGTGCTCTATGTACAATAAAAAAAGTTTAGGGCGACTGACCATATTGTAATTTTTAGACGTTTGGTTTTTAGGATTACCTTTTTTTTTTAAATAAACTGAGCAAAAGCGTTATTAATTTGTCATGTCGAGTGATGACGTCACAGGAAGACTTTCACATTGAATTTTTTTCTAATGTCTGTTTAAAAATTCTGAAATCATTTTTTTCAAATTTAGAGAGTCTAATTTAGAAATAGTATTTTTCATTGTCGGAAAATGATTTTGTTGTCGTATTTTCCATTCCGTTACATTGTATCTGATTTCAATATTTCTTCTTTTATTATTTCAGGTACAATTGCAAAGAAATATTACAAAGACAGCAACATGAAAGAGGAAGTCGAAGACTCTGATGATGATGATGATGATGAACGCTGCAAAATCCAGAGTGAAGAACACTACGAACCGATGCATGTACAGAACATCGTCCATTACGGTGATAGAGAGAAACAGGACGTTCATAATTTCACTGAACTCGATGATGTTCGTAATGATGATGATGAAGATGATGGTGATGATAATAATAATGATGATGATAAAAATACTGATGATAAGACAAAAACTGAAGTAATGGATCATTATAAGAAACCAAAGGCAGGAAGAGGAAGAAATAAAAAGGTGAGACAATTTTAATGTTTTTTTTAATGTCATAGGTGACATACGAGCAGACGCTTCGCCTGACGGTAAGCGATTGCCGCCGCCCATGGACACCCGCGACACCTGTGGTTTTACAAGTGCTTAAACCACTAGACTAATGGGGAGATAGGTACTTGTGTCAAAAAAAGAACTGGTATGCGGACTATTTGTTTGACTGGCCGGATGGCGCAATTGGTAGTGGCCCTGCCTCTAACGCCAAAAGTCCTGGCTTCGATCCCCACCCTGGAAAAACATTCGGTGTCTGGGTGTAATATATGTATTTAAGTATATATTTGTGTTCCTCTGTTGTCTGATATCTGTAACACAAGTGCTTAAGCTACTTAGTACGGAATCAGGTCAACGTATGAGATGTTGTAAGAATTATTATTATTATTTTTTGTAAACATTTTTTGTCTCAAAATGGTTGTTAAAACATTTTGGTGTTCATATTATTATTATTATTTTTATATTATTATAATACATGGACATTCATTTTATTTAAAAATAATTCCAATTCAAGTAATTTGCCAGACAAACCCTGTATATTCTGATGAATAAGGTTTAGATTTTTTGTGTTTCTTTTTGTCATTGGTTTGCAAGAGGATTCCTCTATTGTCTCACATTGTAATTTAAATCATTTGGAATAAAATTATTTTGGGTAATCAAATTATTAATATTAAATGCTAACAGAGTAGCTATTTCTTTTTTAATTTTATCAGGCAAATAAAAAGTTTTGCCAGTCAACAAAACCTTATTATCTATAAATTTATTTGTGTCAAAAAACACAAATTTGTCACTATGACTAAAGGTCAGGTTGTATAATAATGTATTCAATAAATGAATACTGTTATTTTGGCTAGGTGTGTAGTACCTAGAAAAAGGGAAGGCACACATAAATATTTTTTTTACATGGAGCTCACAATAGAATTGAGACTAACATGAAATGGTGCGTCATTTTTTTTTTTGGAAATGGGGTCCGTGTTACCTCAAATTTGACGCGAGCGATGCCGCGTTTATAGTTAAAACCTTTTTTTTTTCCAGATACAAGAAGAGAAGTTGCTCAACCGAAGAGAGAAACTGAAAAATGATTTAGTGAAGTTCTGCGAGGAGGCCGGCCTCGAGCTCGTGGAACTCAGCCCGGAGGAGCAGAAGCGCGCCGTCGCCGAGCTGAAGGAGCACACCGCGCTCAATTCCGACTTCGGCTGCACCCACTGCGGCAGGCCCTTCAGGTCAGATGCATTTTTAGGGCTCCGAACTAGACATGTGTAAACCAGGAGTGATTGGGACATAATATGTACTTACATCCTTAATATTTACAAAAGACTTAGTAAGTAAATAAATAAATATTTCACATCATCACATTCATTGATCTGACTCCGAGATAGGTAGCTCAAGCACCTGTGTTACGGATATCAGAATCAACAGTGGGATTACAAAAATATACATATAATGAATGAATGAATTCATTAATTCATTCACCTGTGTTACGGATATCAGAATCAACAGTGGGATTACAAATATATACATATAATGAATTAATGAATTCATTCATTCATTCACCTGTGTTACGGATATCAGAATCAACAGTGGGATTACAAATATATACATATAATACTTTTCTTTTATAAATACATACTTATAATACATAGAAAACACCCAATACAAACAGACATGGTCATGCACATAAATATTTGTACTGTGCGGGGATCGAACCCGCAACCCTTGCACCAGAGGCCACTACCACTGATCCAAACGGGTCGTCAATGGCGATACTGACAGCACAATGGCTAATGTTAACCATATTTTTATGCAAAACATGTGTTTTGCATAAAAATATGGTTGCTTAATAGTTAAAAATAATAATTATGACGACCCGTTTGGATTAGCGGTAGTGAACGCTGCCTTTGGTGCAAGGGTTGCGGGTTTGATTCCCGCACAGTACAAACATTTGTGTGCATGAACATATCTGTTTGTATTAGTTTGGGTGTTTTCTATGTATTATAAGTATGTATTTACAAAAGAAATGTAGGTATATATTTGTAATCCCACTGTTGATTCTGATATCCGTAACACAGGTGCTTGAGCTATCTATCTCGGAGTCAGATCAATGTATGTGATGTTGTGAAATATTTATTATAATGGTTTTAAAGTCACGGACTTATTGAACCGCTCACGTATTTATACTGTATTTCAATCGATAATTTATGTGTACGGAATCATAATTCTAAAATATTCTTATACATAATAAAAATGTTAATTGAATAAGGCATCATCAATGTTTTGTTTAAATGGATATAATTATGATATTAAGATGATAATAATTCGCCATTATTGTACTTCCAATGACATGATTCGGTATCAGTGGTGCGCCGCACGTACTCTCAAGGCTTAAGGTGACGGATAGGTCACACAAGCGACGCCGATCGATTTTAATTTTTAGGTACTAAATCTATTTTAATAAATTTCGGGGTTACAACCTCTCGGCAAACACTTAAACTATTTATTAAATAACCATGCACAAATGCGGACCCAACATTTGTAAGCAGAAATTCGGGAGCAGTGGCGTGCATTAGGGGAGACCTATGTCCATCAGTGGACGATTGTGGGTTGCTGATGATGACGATGATGATGAGTGTGTAAAAATGAGGACTCTAACAGGGGATGTAAACGATATGAAAACGCCGGTGTATGTGCACTGCAGCTCGCTGGCGAAGCTGGAGCTGCACCTGAAGGCGGAGCACGAGCCCGCCGCCGCCTACGCCTGCGCGCTGTGCCGCGCGCGCCGCCGCACGCCCGCCGCGCTCGCCACGCACGCGCGCGAGCACATGTACAAGTGAGTGGCCTCAACGCCCTAACCCTCGTAGCCGCGCTCGCCACGCACGCGCGCGAGCACATGTACAAGTGAGTGGCCCCAACGCCCCTAACCCTCGTAGCCGCGCTCGCCACGCACGCGCGCGAGCACATGTACAAGTGAGTGGCCCCCAACGCCCTAACCCACGTAGCCGCGCTCGCCACGCACGCGCGCGAGCACATGTACAAGTGAGTGGCCCCAACGCCCTAACCCTCGTAGCCGCGCTCGCCACGCACGCGCGCGAGCACATGTACAAGTGAGTGGCCCCAACGCCCTAACCCTCGTAGCCGCGCTCGCCACGCACGCGCGCGAGCACATGTACAAGTGAGTGGCCCCAACGCCACTAACCCTCGTAGCCGCGCTCGCCACGCACGCGCGCGAGCACATGTACAAGTGAGTGGCCCCAACGCCCTAACCCACGTAGCCGCGCTCGCCACGCAATACGCGCGCGAGCACATGTACAAGTGAGTGGCCCAACGCCCTAACCCTCGTAGCCGCGCTCGCCACGCACGCGCGCGAGCACATGTACAAGTGAGTGGCCCCCAACGCCCCTAACCTCGTATGCCGCGCTCGCCCACGCACGCGCGCGAGCACATGTAACTAAGTGAGTGGCCCAACGCCCTAACCCTCGTAGCCGCGCTCGCCACGCACGCGCGCGAGCACATGTACAAGTGAGTGGCCCCAACGCCCTAACCCTCGTAGCCGCGCTCGCCACGCACGCGCGCGAGCACATGTACAAGTGAGTGGCCCCAACGCCCTAACCCTCGTAGCCGCGCTCGCCACGCACGCGCCGAGCACATGTTACAAGTGAGTGCCCCCCCAACGCCCTAACCCTCGTAGGCCGCGCTCGCCACGCACGCGCGCGAGACATGTACAAGTGAGTCGGCCCCCAACGCCCTAACCCTCGTAGCCGCGCTCGCCACGCACGCGCGCGCGCACCATGTACAACTGTGAGTGGCCCCAACGGCCCTACCCTCGTAGCGCGCTCGCCACGCACGCGCCGCGGCACATGTACAAGAGTGAGTGGCCCCAAAACGCCCTAACCTCGTAGCGCGCTAGGCCACGCACGCGCGCGAGAATGTACAAGTGAGTGGCCCCAACGCCCTAACCCCGTAGCCGCGCTCGCACGCCACGCGCGCGAGACATGTACAAGTGAGTGGCCCCAACGCCCAACCTCGTAGCCGCCGCTCGCCACGCACAGCGCGCGAGCACATGTCAAGTGAGTGGCCCCAACGCCATAACCCTCGCTAGCCGCGCTCGCCACGAACGCGCGCGAGCACATGTACAAGTGAGTGGCCCCAACGCCCTAACCCTCGTAGCCGCGCTCGCCACGCACGCGCGCGAGCACATGTACAAGTGAGTGGCCCCAACGCCCTAACCCTCGTAGCCGCGCTCGCCACGCACGCGCGCGAGCACATGTACAAGTGAGTGGCCTCAATGCCCAATATCTTTATTACAACCTGTGCGGATAAAGAATGCGCACCCCACGAGTGCGAGTATAGACGCAAATAGTGTGCGAGCGAGAAGTGAATAGATGCGCCGCCATTTCTGATCCCATTCTTTATCCGCTCAGGGTGTACATCTATAGCCCAATACATATATAAGTAACATATGTAAGTACTTTATGATATTTTATGCAGATATGTATTAGTATATTTATATTTTGTTTATGTATTGTACGGGTTCCGTACATTGGGTAAACGATGACACCACGCGCGCGCCGCGATGCACCGTCAGCTATTTTCATATCGATTGCATATTTCATTTAAGTACGTCGTTGTTCAACCAGTGTACGATAAATCACCATACATATCGCGTGTACTCATACCATACAACCATTTCCCATTCACCATTATTAGTTCGTAATTAATCCGGACAATACAGTTCTTCTTTCTCTTACCAGTGACTTTAATTTATCTACCACTAACTCACTAGATGTGCGTACCATACCATACATGTATTAATATTTAAACTTTGTATGTAAGTATATAAATATTAATATTGCACTGCCCTACACCTTCATCAAGTGTCCTTTACCCAAAGGTTGTCTGGAAGAGATTGCTCATAGTAATAAGGCCGCCTTCGTTGTACATATCCTGTAATACCTAGTATTAAGTTTTCTTACTATACTTTGAGTGCAATAAAAGTATTCATTCATTCATTCATTCATTCATATATACGCACACTTTACACGGATTCCAAGGTCCCGTAGGAGTACAGACGTAGGAAATAAATGCAGGGTTGTCGGTTTTTGTAGATACATTATTATGTATGTTATCAAAAAATTACGCCCTGTTGGTCTAGTGGTTTAAGTACCGGGCCGTGATCTCGGGGTCCTTGGTTCGATTCCCGGGTCGAGCGAAAACTATGTTTCGAATTTTTCGAACATAGCTCAGGGTTGTGATCACCAATCCGCATTAGGCAAGCGTGGTGATTAAGCCTAATCCCATCATAGTAGCGATGACTTGATTTCTATGATGGAGGCCTTTGCCCTGCAGTGGGACAGTTTATAGGCAGATACTTTACTTTTACTTTTTATCAAAAAATGGTTTCGGACTTTAAAGTGATAGGACTGATATGGGGGGGGGGGGGGGGGGGGGGGGGTTCGTTTCTGAGGAGTGTTCTTTCTATTTTATTGGAAATTTACTGTTGTCTGCTGTCATTTACGAGTTACGATTACGACATTTTGGGGGGTCGGAGATGGAGATTGATATGGGAGGATGGTGGGACCTTACTGTGTCTTGGCCCGAGCGATCGGGTGCATGACCAATACCTTAACGTGGTTTCCAAGTAACAAAACAAAACGTTATGAAAAGTTTGTCTAATTTTACAACCTGTGCGGATAAAGAATGGGATCAGATCCATTCTTTATCCGCACAGGTTGTATGTATCTTTGCGTAGATTTTTGCAACTTTAGGAATCATTTTGTGTACCATTGTGCACGAATATTGTATGCTAGTATTATGCTTATTTCTTAAGAAATATCATTAGTTCTAATTTAACACGCACCAGATGATCCTTGTTGCACCTAGGACCCCGCGATCGCGGCCCGGTACTTAAACCAGTAGTCTCAAGGTAAGAATAATATTTTACAAAAATAAGAGGACAACCCTATACGGTAGGTAACTTTCTGTCTAAAATGGCGGAGTGTTGATACTGCTTTACCGTACTTATCTCCTGTGTCTATAGGTTACAGGCCTTGCTGCAACATAAATAGCCAAGATTTTAAACTTTCGCGTTGCATTATACAAATAATTAATGTATACGGGACAAAACGCAGTCTGCCACCTTAAAAATAAAAATAATGGTTTCTATATATTTTTTTTATTTCAGGATGGTCTGTCGCACCCACGCGTTCTCTACGCCGAACATCACCAGAATGAAGGTCCATCTCGAGAGCCACGAGGCGCAGAAACACGCGGCCATGCGCAAGTGCGACCACTGCGAGAAGCAGATGGTCAAGCGCGAATATCCCATGTGAGTGTTATACACGTGACTGATAGTGTTGTACACGTGACTGACAGTGTTGTACACGTGACTGACAGTGTTGTACACGTGACTGACAGTGTTATACACGTGACTGACAGTGTTATACACGTGACTGACAGTGTTGTACACGTGACTTATGGAGTCGTACACGTGACTGACAGTGTTGTACACGTGACTGACAGTGTTGTACAAGTGCCAATGACAGTGTTATACACGTGACTGACAGTGTTTTACACGTGACTGACAGTGTTATACACGTGACTGACTGTGTTGTACACGTGACTGTGTTATAAACGTGACTGACAGTGTTATACGTGTGGACTGACAGTGTTGTAAAAAGTGATCTGACAGTGTTATACACGTGACTGACCGGCTATACACGTGGACTGACAGTGTGTACACGTTGACTGACAGTGTTGTACACGTGATGACAGTGTGTACCACGTGACGGCAGTGTTGTTACACGTGAATGACAGTGTTGTACATGTGAATGACAGGATATACCGTGGCTGACAGTGTTTACACGTGACGGACCAGTGATGTACACGTGATCTGACAGTGTTATACACGTGAAATAAAAAGTGTTGTACACGTGACTGACAGCGTTGTACACGTGACTGACAGTGTTGTACCGTGGACTGACAGGCGTTTTACACCGGATAGACAGTGTTATACACGTGACTGGCAGTGTTTTACACGAGACTGACCGTGTTATCACGTGACTAACAGTTGACACGTTGACTGACAGTGTTGTTACACGTGGACTGACAGCGTTGTACACCGGACGACAGTGTTATACACGTGGACTGGCTAGTGTTGTACACACGTGACTGACAGTGTTATACAACGGACTGACAGTGTAATAAACGGTAAGTGTTAATCACACGAACGTTTATCCAGACTGGGAATCGAACTCAAGATATGACGAGTCCGTTTGGATCTAGTGGTAGTGAACGCGCCTCTTGGTACAAGGATTGGCGGGTTCGATCCCCCGCACCACCCAGTACAAAACATTTGTGTGCTATGAAACATGTCCGTTTGTATTAGTCTGGTGTTTCTATGTATTTACAAAAGAAAAGTCTTATATGCATATTCTTCGAACTGACGGAGGCGCAATGGTATGACCCCGCCTCTTACGCCAAAGGTCGTACGTTCGATTCCCACCCGGACAAACATTCGGCGCTGAACACTTGTGTTTGTTTCAGTGTCTGGGGAATATATGTATTAAGTATATATTTTGGTCCTCTGTGTTGATATCTGTAACACAAGGCTTAAGCTACTTAGTACGGAATCAGGTCAACGTTAAGGATGGTGGTTAGAATTATTATTATTATTTTTGATGTTTATTTGTCTCTCATTTCTGAGGGTTTACATTGTCACGCGGGTATTTTACCAATAGCGTTAATGATTTGTGGGAATCGATAGTAATTAAATAAATATGTAATAAACATACGTATTATACATTTATGACGATTGGTTAAAGTGGTTTGTCATTCGAGAGGTTGATAGGAATTTTCGGGTGATACGGCATGTGTCAATAATTGCAACTTTTGATGAGATATATATGTTGTGGTGAATTCTTCAAAAGTATCCAAGGCTTCTTTTCAAGGGTTTTAGGTACAATCAAGTTGATATATATTCCGACTGTGATTCTGATAACCGTACTGATACTGGTTTTTGTTTCATGCCGCGCCTCAATGTATGTCTATGTCGGGCAGGAACCTGCGCTTGCCACCCAAAACGACATCTGAAGGAGGTGTGCCGCTACTGCGGGCTGCTGGTACGCGAGGCGGGGGGCTTCGCCATGCACGTGCGCATCGCCACGGGTACGTACCGACCCTTCGGCCCGTTTTACGAACCGAAGTTGGAAACTCGTTTCCTGATGTATTTTTTTTTATCCCTGTAGGAACTAGTTCCTAAACGTATTTTTTTATCCTGTAGGTAAATTGTTTCCTAATAAATGTTTTTTTATCCCTGTTAAATGACATTCTTCCAAAAGTCCCAATCAGGTTTCCGAAAAAATAGAAGTACTAGTACAGCCATTCTTGATGTCACCACAAATATTTTGAGGCTCAAGATTCAAGATCTCGGGACTATTTTGGTACTTTTAGACTTTTCCCGGGCGTTCGGATACGATTACTTATCCTTAAGTACTTTCAAAGTTAGCGTTTTTATGGACGGACGCTATCAACATAAAATGGGTTTCAAGTTATCTCTAAAAGATTTCAGTACGTTCAGATAAAAGATAATGGGTAATGTTTCAGTTTTTCTGTATCCGCGTTAACCAGGGTGTGCCCCAAGGATCAATCCTTGGACCTCTTACTCTATTTTATATAGCGCGGACATAAAATTATCAACTGTATAAAACTTGTAAATTGCATTATAGCAGACGCATCTGAACTGTACCTTTTCATCAAGCCTAACGATGTGGATGTAGCAGTAAATAAACTTAACGAAGATCTTCATAGTATAGATACATTGGCTAAAGTATGCGTTTATCAACTTACCCAAGTAAATCAAAATTTGTAATCTAGTTATTATGAGCAACCAAATTTCAAAATATCGCTCAAAAGCCAGTAATAAAAAGTTTAAAATGAACATATTTCAGAAACTCATCCTCATGAAGCCACGTAACTTGGGCATTATAATGGATTTCTAGATAAGGTTTGAGAGTTATGTTAAGAATTGGTTCGTAACTGTTTTTATCGTTTTTAAAAATATTTTAACGGATTCGTAATTTTTTAAGTATCAAGCTTCGTGTTGATTTTGTGAAATCTTTAAATATTATCCAATTTAATTAGCAAGGACAGTGTGTATGGACCCAGACTTTTAGCTAAAACAAGGGCCTTATCAAAGAGTGCAACGCATGTGCACGATATTGCTTTGAGATTCCTCCGAGAAGTCATGTGCGCCATACATCAACAAGAATACAATATTAAATATGGAATCTAGAAGATCCTTTCACTTGCCACACTTTTATTGGTATAGTTAAAAAGTCGTAAGCCCTTATTTACCTACATGATAAAATGACCTGGTTTTCTTCTGAACACGTCTCGGCCGAGGCTTGTCCCTCCACACCGCAACACATCATTCAAGGAAGCGTCAAATATACTGGCCGCTACAATTGGAAACAAACAACCCCCCACCTATGCTCCATTCACGTCAATCACACTTTTAAAACAAATTTCAAAAATATATCTTCCATTAAACACAATCCGGCAGGTAAGTGAACAAACACACACGAACACACATACACACACACCAACACACAACACACACACACACACAACACACAAACCACACACACACACACACACAACACACACACACACACACGCACCCGCACACACAAATTCTTGCTCCCCCACTCAAACACATACTACATAATGTGTAATATACGTTATATTAAGTAAGTGCATTATGCACACACTTCTTTTCTTTCACAAGTATTCACATGTGGTAGGACTCAGACAAAAAACTGTTCAATTGGACAAAAATAAACAGGCGATACTCTGCACGAAACGAAACACGAACACGTATAAATAGAATACTATTAATGCTGTAATGAGCCTTTAATGTTAAATTTAAGCATGTACGCATGACGCGCAATAAAATAAGTTAGTAAAAATTAGTATGCGATGCGGTCTTTACTGAAATCAGCGATTGGCTAGGCATAGCTGAATGGAGTAGGGACGTTTCGGGCACTTAGTTTAAGATAGTCCTCTTAAAGTCCATGGTTAAGTGTCGCATAAATGATTTCTTATCTGATTTATCTTCTTATCTTATCTAACTAGTTCTAAACGTATTTCTATCCTGTTAGGGGTTCACTAGTTTCTAAACGATTTTTTTTTCTCCCTGTAGGTAACTAGTTTCCTTAAATAATATTTTACCATGGAAAATTAAAAATTATTTAAATTACATAAGAATAAATTAGATAAGGAAAATAACTAAAATTCAATAAAATTCAAATTCAATCAAATTTACACTAATATAAAAATAACAAAAATGATATTACATACAATCCAATGCGAATTAATATTGCCGGAGTATTAGTTGTTGAATGATCAATGTATTTATTTGAAAGGATGTAAACAAGTCAGGGAAAACCAGTGTTACGACATGCGAGGCGCGCTCCTCATGGTGAAGAGTTGCGTCGCCACAACGAGAGCGCCGCCAACACTCGACAGATGCGGGGACTCCTCGCGTTGAGGTGCGGCGCGGCCTTGCGAGCGTGGGCTGCTGTGGTTGCATTACTGGCAGCGCTACATTAGAGGTGAGATACACACAACACACAAACACATAGGAGTTACCTGGCGTGGTGTCATGCGTCAGTGTGTATGAAAAAATCGTTGATTAACCAGATGTTATCAATTAAAAATGATAGGTGTAAAACAGATAATATAGTACGGAAGGAAGCACACACAAACATCCCTGCACCATACAGCGCACACAACACACACTACTATCACACACACCACACACACACACACCCACAACACACACACACACACACACACACACACACACACGCACGCACACACACACACGCGCCACACGTCACACGCGCACACGCACACACGTGACACGTGCACGCACACTTTACGCACTAGATGCACTCAGCTCATTATTCTCTCTCGCTCTCTTCACACACACACACACACACACACACACACATGACACACAATAATCAATGAAAAAGTCAGGGATTTGACCATTTAGACACACAATTACACTGATAGCAGCGGGAGTTCCCCTGTGTTAAGTGTGGCTGCGATACTTGCTATAGGGGTATTGAGGTGATGATACATACACAACACGGAAAGCTGCGGGGGCTTCCCCTGCGTAAGGTGCGGCGCGGCATTGCCGGGTGTGGGGCGCTGCGGTTGCATACTACTGCAGCACTACATTAGAGGTGAGAACACACACACCACACTAAAAAACAACATAGGAGTACTGGCGTGGTGTCATCGTCATGTCTATGAAAAAATGTGGATTTAAAAGATGTTTATCAATTAAAAAATGGTAGGGTTAAAACAGATAATATCGATAGTGAAAAGGTAAGATACACACACACACCATTGCACACATACCTGCGCACACAAACACTCACTATCACATACCAAACACACACACCACACACACACGCACGTACACGCACACCACCTACACACTTACTTGCACATACATTGCACTCTCCTAATATTCTCTCTCTCTCTCTCTCTCCACACACCACACCACACACACCACACACACCACACAAACTCTCTTACTTACACACACACACACACAACACACACACACACCAAACTGACACCACATAATCAATGAAAAGTCATGGTTTGACCAATTTAGGACAACACAATTACACTGATAGCAACGGGGAGGTCCCCTTGTCAAGTGTGGCGCGAGACTTGTATAGGGCTATTGAGGGTGAGATACCTACACACATACAGGACAGTACGACACATACACACACCGACAGCTGCCGGGATTTCCCTGCGACAGCTGCGGGGAATGCCCCTGCGACAGGTGCGGCGCGACCTTGTCGGGTATAGCGGCTGTTGCGGTTGCATCTACTGACAGCACTATATTAGAGGGAGTAAATGATACCTTAGCTTGGTGTCAAGGCCATGAACAACGCACGCGGCGCACGCCCACACACCCGCAGACATCACACCACACACACACACACACACACGGCGCGCGCACACGCCCACTTGGACCTCAGTCGACAGTACGCCATCCTAGCGGATTGTCACACGCGAAAACCCCCATTGGAACTGTGATCTGTTTGCGTGCCCAATTAAATAAATAAATAAATATTTCACAACATCAATACATTGATCGGACTCCGTGATAGGTAGCTCAGTGGGGAGGGAGGCACCTAGTGTTTTTGTTTACGGATATCAGAATCCACAGCGGGATTACAAAATATATACATATAATACTTTTCTTCTCTCCCTATGTATTATATAGGTATTTACAATATCTTATTATTAGGAAACACCCAGACCAATTACAAACAGCATGTTCATGCACACAAAATGTTTGTACTGGCGGGGATCGAACCCGCAACTCTTGGACCAAGGCAGCGTTCACTACCACTGTCCAAATCGGGTCAAAGATAAGATTGACGTCGGTTGGTTCGTCCCCAGGGCCGGACTGTCGAGTTCTCGTTGCGAGCGCTGCGGCACGGAGTTCAACTGTCCGCGCGCGCTCGCGCCAACACCGCCTCGTGGAGTCCTGCGAGGAGTATACTAGTGTCCGCAATGCTGGGGCCGCTTGGCCTCGGGCCCGGCTGCTGGCCGCGCATGGCGCGGAGACGCACGCGCCTACCGACCTTCAGCTGCGACTGTGGGAGTCATTCATCACCATTCCAGGCCTAAAGGACACCGTCGCCAGATGGAGACGCACGAGCTACCGACCTCAGCTGCGATGTGTGAGTCATCATCACCATTCCAGGCTAAAGACACCGTCGCCAGATGGAGACGCACAGCGCCCTACGACAGAGCTTGCGACTGTGTGAGTATCCATCACCATTCCAGGTAAAGCCACCGTCGCAGATGGATACGCACGCGCCTACCGACTGAGCTGCGACTGGTGAGTCATCATCACCATTCCAGGCTAAAGACACCGTCGCCAGATGGAGACGCACGCGCATACCGACCGAGCTGCGGACTGGGTGAGCATCATCACCATTCCAGCATATAGGGAAACCGTCGCCAGATGGAGACGCCGCGCCTAACCGACCTGAGCTGCGACGGTGTGAGTCCTCCATCACCATTCCAGGCTAAAGGACCCTCGCCAGATGGAGATGCACGCGCCCCTACCGACCTGAGCTGCGACTGTGTGAGTCATCCTCACCATTCCAGGCTAAAGACAACCGTCGCCAGATGGAGGACGCACGCGACTACGACCTGAGCTGCGACTGTGTGATCATCATCACCATTCCAGGCTAAAACCACCGTCGCCAGATGGAGACGCACGCGCCTACCGACCTCAGCTGCGACTGTGTGAGTCATCATCCCCATTCCATGGCTAAAGACACCGTCGCCAGATGGAGTACGCAGCGCCTACCGACCTGAAGCTGCGACTGTGTGAGTCATTATCATATTCCAGCTTAAAGACACCGTCACCCAGATGGAGGAGACGCACGCGCCTACCGACCTGAGGCTGCGACTGTGTGCAGTCATTACAATCCATTCCAGGCTAAAGACACCGTCGCCAGATGGAGAGCACGCGCCTACCGACCTGAGCTGCGACTGTGTGAGTCATTATCATCATTCCAGGCTAAGACACCGTAGCCAGAGCGAGACGCACGCGCCTAACCGACCTGAGCTGCGACTGTGTGAGTCATCATCCATCATTCCAGGCTAAAGACACCGTCGCCAAGATGGAGGACGCACGCGCCCCTACCGACTGAGTGCGACTGTGTGAGTCATTTCATCATTCCAGGCTAAAGACACCGTCGCCAGATGGAGGACGCACGCGCCTACCGACTTGAGCTGCGACTGTGGGAGTCATTATCATCTTCATGCTAAAGACACCTGCAGATGGAGGACGCACGCGTCCTACCGACCTGAGCTGCGACTGTGTGAGTCATCACCCAAGCAGAATCACAAGCTGTATAACAGCCCTATTAAAATGTTCCCTTTGTACTCTTAATGCTGTATTTTTGGCTGCACAAAGGCTGGATAAGCGCTTATACAGCCCTTTTGACCCCGAAATTGGCACAAATTATACAGTGTTATGCGTATATTAGCTGTACAGTAGCTGCATAAGCATAAAATAGGCTGCATGATAGCTGTTTGCGGCTTGTGCTACTAGGTTGTACGAGGAAACCAATACACTCCAATTAATTACTACATTGTAAATCCACTGTTAAGCTTTACGTTGTAAAATGTCTGTGAACAGAGTTGGAGAAGAATAAAACGAAAACAGAAGATTATACTTAATGATGGCGTTATAATCAGTAATATGATCAAAGTGACATTTAATAAAATTTGTGTTTAATATTTGGAGAATCGATAGTCGTAGGGATACAGTGCATTATCGTGCAAAAATAAAATTTACTGGGAAATGGGTATGTTTGTGACAAAAAATAAACGCGCCAGCAAAATAAACCAAGGAAAGATATTAAATATGGAATCTAGAAGATCCTTTCACTTGCCACACTTTTATTGGTATAGTTAAAAAGTCGTAAGCCCTTATTTACCTACATGATAAAATGACCTGGTTTTCTTCTGAACACGTCTCGGCCGAGGCTTGTCCCTCCACACCGCAACACATCATTCAAGGAAGCGTCAAATATACTGGCCGCTACAATTGGAAACAAACAACCCCCCACCTATGCTCCATTCACGTCAATCACACTTTTAAAACAAATTTCAAAAATATATCTTCCATTAAACACAATCCGGCAGGTAAGTGAACAAACACACACGAACACACATACACACACACCAACACACAACACACACACACACACAACACACAAACCACACACACACACACACACAAACACACACACACACACACGCACCCGCACACACAAATTCTTGCTCCCCCACTCAAACACATACTACATAATGTGTAATATACGTTATATTAAGTAAGTGCATTATGCACACACTTCTTTTCTTTCACAAGTATTCACATGTGGTAGGACTCAGACAAAAAACTGTTCAATTGGACAAAAATAAACAGGCGATACTCTGCACGAAACGAAACACGAACACGTATAAATAGAATACTATTAATGCTGTAATGAGCCTTTATGTTAATTTTAAGAGTATGCATGAAGCGCAATAAAATAAGTTAGTAAAAATTAGTATGCGATCGGTCTTTACGAAATCAGCGCTATTGGCTCAGCCATAGCTGAATGCTGAGTAGGGACCGTTTCGGCACTTAGCTTTAAGATATTTCCTCTGTAAATGTCATGTTTAAGTGCGAATAAATGAGTTCTTATTTCTTATATTATCCTTCTTATCTTATCCTAACTAGTTTCCTAAACGTATTTTTCTATCCTGTAGGTTACTAGTTTCCTAAACGTTATTTTTATCTCCTGTAGGTGTAAACTAGTGTTCCTAAATATATATTTACCATGTAAATTAAAATTATTTAAAATTACATAAGAATAAATATTAGATAATAAATAAATAAAATTCAAATAAATTCAAATTCAATCAAATTTACACTAATATAATAAATAACACCAAAAAACTGATATACATACAATCCAATGCGACTTAATATTTGCCTGATGTATTATGTATGTTGAATTATTTAATGTATTTCATTGAATAGGGATGTAACAGCTCAGAACACCAGTGTACGAAATGCGAGCGCGCTTCCTCAGCGTGGAAAGCCCCGTGCGTCGCCACAACGTGAGCGCCGCCAAACACCGACAGCTGCGGGGATCCCCTGCGTAGAGGTGCGCGCGCCTTGCGAGCGTGGGGGGCTGCTGCGGTTGCATCTACTTGCAGCACTACATTAGAGGTGAGATACACAACACACACAACTACCACATAGGAGTACCTGGCGTGGTGTCATGGTCATTGTGTATGAAAAAATCGTGGATTTAACCAGATGTTATCAATTAAAAATGATAGGTGTAAAACAAGATAATATGATACGTGAAAGGTAAGATACACACACACATCCATGCACACATACATGCGCACACACACACTCACTATCACACACACACACACACACACACACACACACACACACACACACACACACACACACACACACACGCACGCACACACACACACGCGCACACGCTCACACGCGCACACGCACACACGTACACGTGCACGCACACTTACGCACATACATGCACTCTCTCATATTCTCTCTCTCTCTCTCACACACACACACACACACACACACACACACTGACACACATAATCAATGAA
This sequence comes from Marasmia exigua, assembly GCA_019059595.1. Lineage (NCBI taxonomy): Eukaryota > Metazoa > Arthropoda > Insecta > Lepidoptera > Crambidae > Marasmia > Marasmia exigua. Next base: position 7,981,941 of record CM032491.1, on the reverse strand, counting down.
AAAGTCATGGATTTGACCATTTTAGACACACAATTACACTGATAGCAGCGGGGAGTTCCCCTGTGTTAAGTGTGGCTGCGATACTTGCTATAGGGTTATTGAGGTGAGATACATACACAACACCGACAGCTGCGGGGACTTCCCCTGCGTCAGGTGCGGCGCGGCCTTGCCGGGTGTGGGGCTGCTGCGGTTGCATCTACTGCAGCACTACATTAGAGGTGAGATACACACACACACACTAACACACATAGGAGTACCTGGCGTGGTGTCATGGTCATTGTCTATGAAAAAATCGTGGATTTAACCAGATGTTATCAATTAAAAATGGTAGGTGTAAAACAAGATAATATGATACGTGAAAGGTAAGATACACACACACATCCATGCACACATACATGCGCACACACACACTCACTATCACATACAAACACACACACACACACACACGCACGTACACGCACACGCACCTACACACTTACGCACATACATGCACTCTCTCATATTCTCTCTCTCTCTCTCTCTCACACACACACACACACACACACACACACACACACACTCTCTTACTTACACACACACACACACACACACACACACACACAAACTGACACACATAATCAATGAAAAAGTCATGGATTTGACCAATTTAGACACACAATTACACTGATAGCAACGGGGAGTTCCCCTGTGTCAAGTGTGGCTGCGATACTTGCTATAGGGCTATTGAGGTGAGATACATACACACATACAGACAGTACGACACATACACACACCGACAGCTGCGGGGATTTCCCCTGCGACAGCTGCGGGGACTTCCCCTGCGACAGGTGCGGCGCGACCTTGTCGGGTATAGGGCTGTTGCGGTTGCATCTACTGCAGCACTATATTAGAGGTGAGTAAATGATACCTTAGCTTGGTGTCACGGCCATGAACACGCACGCGCGCACGCACACACCGCAGACACACACACACACACACACACACACACACACGCGCGCGCACACGCACACTTGGACCTCAGTCCGACAGTACGCCATCTAGCGGATTTTTCACACGCGAAAACCCCCATTGACTGTGATCTGTTTGCGTGCCCAATTTAAATAAATAAATAAATATTTCACAACATCACATACATTGATCTGACTCCGTGATAGGTAGCTCAGGCACCTGTGTTACGGATATCAGAATCAACAGCGGGATTACAAATATATACATATAATACTTTTCTTCTCTCCTATGTATTATAAGTATGTATTTACAATATACTTATTAGGAAACACCCAGACCAATACAAACAGACATGTTCATGCACACAAATGTTTGTACTGTGCGGGGATCGAACCCGCAACTCTTGGACCAAAGGCAGCGTTCACTACCACTGTTCCAAATGGGTCAAATATAAGTATTGACGTCGGTTTGTTCGTCCCCAGGGCCGGACCTGTCGGAGTTCTCGTGCGAGCGCTGCGGCACGGAGTTCAACTGTCCGCGCGCGCTCGCGCAACACCGCCTCGTGGAGTCCTGCGAGGAGTACTACTCGTGTCCGCAATGCGGGGCCGCTTGCGCCTCGCCCGAGCTGCTGGCCGCGCATGGCGCGGAGACGCACGCGCCTACCGACCTCAGCTGCGACTGTGTGAGTCATCATCACCATTCCAGGCTAAAGACACCGTCGCCAGATGGAGACGCACGCGCCTACCGACCTCAGCTGCGACTGTGTGAGTCATCATCACCATTCCAGGCTAAAGACACCGTCGCCAGATGGAGACGCACGCGCCTACCGACCTGAGCTGCGACTGTGTGAGTCATCATCACCATTCCAGGCTAAAGACACCGTCGCCAGATGGAGACGCACGCGCCTACCGACCTGAGCTGCGACTGTGTGAGTCATCATCACCATTCCAGGCTAAAGACACCGTCGCCAGATGGAGACGCACGCGCCTACCGACCTGAGCTGCGACTGTGTGAGTCATCATCACCATTCCAGGCTATAGACACCGTCGCCAGATGGAGACGCACGCGCCTACCGACCTGAGCTGCGACTGTGTGAGTCATCATCACCATTCCAGGCTAAAGACACCTTCGCCAGATGGAGATGCACGCGCCTACCGACCTGAGCTGCGACTGTGTGAGTCATCATCACCATTCCAGGCTAAAGACACCGTCGCCAGATGGAGACGCACGCGCCTACCGACCTGAGCTGCGACTGTGTGAGTCATCATCACCATTCCAGGCTAAAGACACCGTCGCCAGATGGAGACGCACGCGCCTACCGACCTCAGCTGCGACTGTGTGAGTCATCATCACCATTCCAGGCTAAAGACACCGTCGCCAGATGGAGACGCACGCGCCTACCGACCTGAGCTGCGACTGTGTGAGTCATTATCATCATTCCAGGCTAAAGACACCGTCGCCAGATGGAGACGCACGCGCCTACCGACCTGAGCTGCGACTGTGTGAGTCATTATCATCATTCCAGGCTAAAGACACCGTCGCCAGATGGAGACGCACGCGCCTACCGACCTGAGCTGCGACTGTGTGAGTCATTATCATCATTCCAGGCTAAAGACACCGTCGCCAGATGGAGACGCACGCGCCTACCGACCTGAGCTGCGACTGTGTGAGTCATCATCATCATTCCAGGCTAAAGACACCGTCGCCAGATGGAGACGCACGCGCCTACCGACCTGAGCTGCGACTGTGTGAGTCATTATCATCATTCCAGGCTAAAGACACCGTCGCCAGATGGAGACGCACGCGCCTACCGACCTGAGCTGCGACTGTGTGAGTCATTATCATCATTCCAGGCTAAAGACACCGTCGCCAGATGGAGACGCACGCGCCTACCGACCTGAGCTGCGACTGTGTGAGTCATCACCCAAGCAGCATCACAAGCTGTATAACAGCCCTATTAAAGTTCCTTTGTACTCTTAATGCTGTATTTCTTGGCTGCACAAAGGCTGTATAAGCGCTTATACAGCCCTTTTACCCCCGAAATTGGCACAAATTATACAGTGTTATGCGTTATATTAGCTGTACAGTAGCTGCATAAGCATAAAATAGGCTGCATGATAGCTGTTTTGCGGCTGTACTATGGTGTACGAGGAAACCAATACACTCCAATTACTACATTGTAACTCACTTGTTAAGCTTTACGTTGTAAAATGTCTGTTGAACAGAGTTGGAGAAGAATTAAAACGAAACAGAAGATTATACTTTAATGATGGCGTTTATAATCAGTAATATTGATCAAAGTGACATTTAATATAAATTTGTGTTTAAATATTTGGAGACTCGATAGTCGTAGGATACAGTGCATTATCGTGCAAAAATAAATTTACTGTGGACATGTGTATGTTTTGTGACAAAAAATAAACGCGCCAGCAAAATAACCAAGGAAAAGATATTAAATAAGGTAAGTAAATATGGTTTTTATAGGTTATAGTTTAAAAATGTTTGAATTAATGGACGTAGAGCCTTATAGGTGCATAAAAGTTATTGGATAAACTGAAAATATTGACAAACATAAAAACATTAGTCTAATTTTTATGTACTCAAGTTAGTATCTTCGATTTGTAATTGTTAAAATGGCGACAATTTGCTAAGCAGCCTAAATTCTATTTTTATGGTCTTATAGCATCAATAGCTGTACTATGTAGGTAATGGATAGTAGTATTCAGCTTTTAGCGGTTGATGGGCTGTATAAACGGATAAATTTACTATTAATGTAGCATAGCAGTGTTTCGTACATAACCTGTAACTCTTTTTAGGGATACGCAAAAAACAAGTGAAATACCAAAATAAACTTAGAGATCACATCAGGTCTTCGAAAATAAAGTACCAAAGTTATTTTTTTAGCAATTTCAAAGCAAAATACTTGTGCATAAATATACTAGGTACAGTAAAACTGTAGAGTATGCATGTTTATGTGCACGTGACTGCGTTCCCCACCCTAGTCAATCCGCGTCCCGCTACGTATGTGTGTGCGGGCTGCTATTCACTGCTCGCCCCCCCCCCGCGCCGCGCTTTGAAGCGATGGATGCTCATGGAATAAAGCAGTGCGTTGCTAGACTAGCTAGCTAGCCATTGTTTACCTCGTGCCGTCCACACGTGCCGTAGGCCTACGCATTGCTAGCAAAAACTTATATTTTATTTTAAAGCTCGTGTAAATCTATTGAATTCGGCAGTAATAGTATTTCAGAGTGTATCCTAAAACTTATTTCAAGCGTTTATTTGTGAACGACAGGTGAGCGGGTAAACTAGCTTCAATTGTGAGTAGATGTACATAATTGGAATATGTGAGATATGTGGGGAATGTGCCTTATATTAAATGCAATTATGTGCTTATCGTAAAATAAAAAAATAAGTGAGCCGCTAGATATCAGGATATCAGGCTGGCGTGTGTATTGAATAACTTACTATTCAAGGCTCAGTTAATTTTTTTTAAGTTGGATGGCTGGCTGGACGCATTGGCTATGGTGTTGCGCCCAAGTGCGGAAGGTCCAGGGTTCGATTCCCGGTTGGGTCAATTTATGAAACGAACTTTTCTATATTGACTCGGGTCTAGGTGTGCTGGGAGAGGCCTCCGGCTATCGTCAGCTATTACTCATATAGGGAATGCCCTAGTTTGAGCCTAGTAGATCGGTGTGAATTGTCTGGTACAATTATTTATTTATTTATAGCGTTTTTAGCCTCACAGCTAATAACCTGTTATCGATCCGTCTGAAATAGAAACTAAATTCATGTTGTTTGATTGAACTAAATAGTTTTTTTGTATAGACTTGTAAATTACATAATAATATTAGGCTATAGAGTCAAAAATAATTAAGGCAAAAAAGCTTGTTTTAAGAAAACCCTTTTATAGTACATAAGTACTTACATTATTTTTTATTTTTAGGAAAAATGCCGTTCAAGATTGTGGAGACAGTGGAGAAAGGGAAAAGTTTACTCTTCACTGTACCCAGTTTATGGGAAACAAATGGCATTTTGAAATGGCCAAAAAATTGCTTTGATGTGAGCAAATTGGTCATGAATGAAAATTGCTTACCTGCAACTGGATGGTCAGCCTCAAGGTGTCGAGTAAAAAGACACTCAATACCGTCCTTTTCGGAAGCAGAGAGAGAATTAGGGCTTATGCTTGAGAGAAGCGATACGGATGACACCGAACGAGAAATAAAAAACAGTAAACTGCAATGTCAAAACGAAAACGTAAATTATAACGCTTTAGCAGAGCAGTTGGTTTGTATATTTTTCTTTTTATATTATTTTGATTAGTAGTGTGGTATGTTTCAGCAAGTAAGCAAACGTAGGTACTTACATTTTAAAAATCCGCACCCAATTGCATTTATACTTTAAATTGTATAGGTTCACTAGACGAACCTGCCTGTCATTGCACGGTTAGAATAAGTAGTTTTTATTGAGGATTTTCTTAAAACTGCGAGGTTTTAGACCATGATCTGGCATTAAGCCAGATCATCGCAAAATCCTTACTTTTCCCGCGAATGTCTACTTACTATAAACTAAATTAAATTAAATTAAAATTATGGATCTTGCAGTTTGAGAGGTTTCGTAATGAGTTAATAAATAAGGCACAGAGCCATATTTGATCATTCGACTAAGGCTCGTTAACAAGCGGCGCGTGGTTCGGCACCAGCGCGTTTTATACCTATTCTATATGAATATTTTGTTTGAAATGTTTACATTCCGTATTACGTTACGACTTTATGTATATATATATATTCACAATTTTATATATATATTAAATTGTGAATACATTTCATGATGTTTTTGATAATATTTATGTTGTTTATGGTTTGTTTCAGATCTTTAGGAAACCAACTATACCATCCACTTCAACATCTTCAACCAAAATACCAGAACCCTTATATCCCGATCTGGACGCTTCAACTGCAGCGGAATCTATTGTTCAATACATCGTTAATGAACCAGATATGGAAACATATTCGGGCAGCATGGTTACCTTGCACAATGACTTTGAAACTCAAATTCCCAATCAAACCCAGCAAAATAGTGATGATAATCAAACTATTAAGTATCTACAAGAAATCTTGCAAAATCAATATAATATAGAACAAAAAATAAACATTCTGGAAAGTAACCAAAAAAAAATATTTCATAAATTGGCAAGCTTGTCGGTCCAATTAGACGATGGATTTTCTAAGCAGGATCTGAACAAAAATGCAGGTGTGGTTTCATTGGCCGAATCCAAACTCAGATTTGATAGTGAAGCTTTCACCATAAAACCTATTGACTCTATTTCAGACCTTGAGAAGATGGAGTCATTTCTATTGGACAAAAAAAATAAAATTAAACTTTTTACTCAATATTCTTTTGTATGTCCAAAATCAGAGGGCAAAGGGGCAACATGCGCCTATAAAATACTAGACATGTTTCTAACTCGGGAATTTTTGTGTAAATGCTCTTGGACAGGGGGGAGCAGGAAAAGCGAAGAGACCAAATTTGGTTTGAAAAAGTACAAAAACTTCCTTAATTTTTTCTTTGAACTTGTAAAGTCCTGGGATGACACTTATACTCTGATAGATAACGAAGATTTTTTCAAGTCTGTGTTAAAAAACTCTGGCAAAAGGAAACTAAATAAGAACGAAAGAGCCTCTACAAAAAGAATAAGGACAAAAAAAACTGGACCACGACAAGAAAACCGACATCAGGAAAATCAAAAAGCTGTAGATCAAGAAAACCAGAACACCGGAATTCAAGAGGAAATACAAAATGATATGGAAATGAACGAAGAAAACTCTGAAAATATAGAAAATGGCGCAAAACCTATTGAACAAGAGGAGGATGAAGAATCACTTTGTTAATGGGTTATAAATTTGTTTAGCTATCTAAATTTCTAAGGTTCACTTAGAGTTAAGTTGTTTTAAAAACACACGTGATCCCGTGACTGTGATTTTCTTATGAGACAAAGTAGTAATTAAACTATTATACGTTAGTATGTTATAAGACTGACTGTTAAGCTAACCTATTATGTAGAATTTTGTGGCTGTGATTGTCCTTAAGACAAAACATGTACCATTTTATGGTCTTTTACTTAACCGATTCATTGCGTATCCCACTTTTAGGGACTATTGTCCATGGCGGCTAACAAATTTTCTGTGACGCCTCTGTGCGTCAGCCGCCACGCATTAAAGTGACGCCTTTGGGCGTCTTCAGCCATGATTGAACATATTTTGTTTTTTGTTAAGATTATGGCCTGTTTGTGCGTGTTTACATTCAGTCGGCGTCAGATGTCAAACGTAAAGGTATTGTTAATTCGTTTAGTGTGTTACAAAGTGACTTATCTACGTGATTTCGCTGGAATGGCTGGTAAGTGATTTATTTGGATCAGTTGTTGTAAACCTTTTGTGTATTTTCAGTCGAGTATTACTAAAGGGTATGAAAGGAGTGCCTATATTTAGTTTATTAAATCTAAAAACCATAATTACGTACGCAAATTGCATCCAGTTTATGCCTGCAAACTTTATCAAGTCGTCTTTGCATCTTCGTAATCGTTTTCAGATCTTAGTAGGTACCTATGCGTTTTTAGTGAAATGAAAATCTTGAAGTTTTCTGGCCCAATACTTAGCTATCCACAGTGGGGGATTTACCATATAGCCTAAGTAGGCTTTAGCCTAGGGCGGCAAATTTTGGACCATACCTACTAATTTAGTGCTCATAACCTGGATTTTTTATATATTCCTAGAAACTCAAACGTCCTCAATTGACGTAAATTGAAAGTTTGACTGAAAATATTTTAACAATATCGTACCTACTTATTCATGACATGACTCACTCAGTGTATAGTAAAAAAACATGATTGTAAACTAATATAGGTAGGTATCGAATTGCAAACACCAGTATGGCCGGCAAAATAGCCTACAGGAGGCAAATCTGTAAATCCGCCACTGACTATCCGCAATTCTTGCGTTCAGTGTTCTGGGTCGAGTTCGCCTACTTGTCTGTTTTGTGTATGCTACCTATAGAGGAAGTCCGTGCATCTTACGAAATAATCAAATTTAAAGTTTTAGGTAAAAGGAGCGTATCGCCTAACCTTTTTGACTCAGAAGGGTGGCCAAAGGTCAAAAATCCCAAGATGGCATCGAAGGTTCAAGAAAATATGGATAAAATAGAAAAGAAAAATATGTTAGCTGAAGAAAAAAAGGAAGAAGAAAACATCAAGAAAAGGAAAACCATTTTAAAGAATGTTCTGACTGTGAAGTAATTAATAATTCTATTGATGGTGTTGATAAAAGGCCAGATTTGTTTTCACAAATTATAGCGGAGGAATTAAAATTAGTTCAGCCGTGTATGCGTACACGTACGTTTATTCGTATTATTAATTTTTTGGACTCTACAAAAAAATGCCACGACAATGACGTAGAATTAACGGAGTCAGAGAAAAACAATTGGAATACCTGAAAATCCGTCAAAAATGTCAAAAGATTGTGATTGACTTGATTAAAAATGTGTGATTAAATATAATCTCAATACTTATGTAAAAGTAAACGAATTGTTTTTCCAGAAAAGTTTGTAGGACATAAAGGAATTGGAAGGAATAAAAAATAAATAAGGAATAAATTAGGGAACGAACATTTTTTGAATGGGCTCGGGTCTGGGTTAACTTTCTCAGTAGGTATTCGTCGTCTAACCCTCATAATAAAAGATTACATACGTATTGGTGTTTTTCTGGCGCATTTTTATTTTAATTTTTAATAGGTACTTCCCTAATGTATTCGTAAATAAATTGCGAAAATTTTTATGTCTAATATTATTATAAATCATTCTGAAATAAAAAAAAACTTTGAGTTTCTGAGGTTTTGCGCTATTCACCTAATTAAGTAGGTATTGTTATGATTAATATGTTCATACTTAAACGCATTTAGTATAACATAATGTAGTAAAAGCTCTGTGGATTTAAATGCTTTTAAAAACCATCATGTTGACTAACAAAAACCTTCATGACGCCATGCGGCGTCATACGCCATTCGTAAAATAAATTAAATTTGGTAACAAAAGGTTTGCAACATCTGAAGTTTTTAAATTGCCATTAAATCATAAAACGGTTCATACTGGCTTAATGTACGTGACAAATAATGGCAATTCTGTTAATTAGGACTCTCTAAATAGCCATTCCATAGAATAACAGACGAACTCTTTAAGACGCCTTATGGCGTCAAACGCCATTCGGAAAAGATACAAATGACGCCATAAGGCGTCATCCGCAATGAATCGGTTAATATGTTATAAGAATGACGCAAGAGAAAAAAATGTGTTAAGCTACCTTATTTTTTAAGAAAATACATAATCTTGTAACTGTGATTGTCTTTAAGACAAAACATATATGTACCAAAACTTGTTTTATAGTATTTTACTTAGTACTTATGTTAGTTTAATACTTACCAAAAACACATAAGTAACTAGGACTAAAACTGATTTTTAACCGAATTCAAAAAAAGGAAGTTCTCAACTCAATATATAACACTTTATACACCTCAAATAACCTTTTATAACAGTACACTCGAGAAAAGGTTTTACTGAAGTCGGCGCCTAATCCCTGTTGATAATTGAATGTTATATTAAATTATGACAAGATAGTATTTGGCGCCGACTTCGGTAAAACCTTTTCTCGAGTGTACTGTTATAAAAGGTTATTTGAGGTGTATAAAGTGTTAAACATATTATTTTACATTTTTAGTTCGTGGTTTTTGAAGGCGGTTTTGTTTTTGCAGATATTTTTTTAATAATTAAAAATGAAAACTAAACAATTTTCCCCTAAAAACATACGTAAAATTCAGGAACTCAATTTTTTTTATTTGACTTACGTTCCTCGAGGAAAACAATCTCCATAAGTTTCTACACTCTTATTTACACTCATTATGTAACAGCATTTTTTTTTCTATGTAAGCCCCTTAGTGAAAGTTGTGTATATTCATGGTCCTCTTGACAAACGGAACCTAATATTTAAATGTCACAGTTTACAGATAATATAAGTAGATGTAGATGCAATGAGTATTGAAATTGTATTTGTATGACTCCATTAGCCAAAAGTAATAAAAAATAAAAAATCTATATACATTAAAATGAATTTTATTTATCTATCAAACTGTGTGCAAAAGGGGTATAAAATATAATTGGTTTTTATGTTCTATACATACTAGTTTCATTTTTACATCATCAGGGTTAACAATAGTCTCAATTTGCCCTGAGGCATGCAATTTGGCTTTGAATATATTCAAATATGACGATTTTATTGGTGATTCAAAAACTTCTACTAAGTCTGTAATTATAAGAGCGCATATTTTTATTTTTTCTTCAAGCATATATATTTTTTTTACCTCAAGAACCTGACCATCGTTGCATAAAAAATATTTATCCTTCGATTTTGGTGACAGTTTATAGTCTTTGAAATGTAGTGCAATTACTTTTTTATTGTTAGTACTTACAAAGGGTTCATTAAATACGGTTTTTCTTCTGCTCTGTACAGTTTCTGAAGCTACCGAATCTTCGCTAAATCTTTTAGCCACTTGAGCAAGAGGTTTGTGTCCGTGCCTAAGCATCTTTTTAATTAAATAAAGCTTGTTTTCGAAAGGATATGCGCTGAAAGTATGAAGCGAACCGAACCGTTGTACTTCATCCACTATGTGTGCCACATTGTGAACGTTACTTGTAATATAATCTACTCCGTAAAAGTCTTTAAAATGTTTAACAAAATACTGTAGGAGCTCTTTGGCTAACGGAAGTAAATGAAAATAGTTTTTACTAGTACATATTGTTATACCGCAAAAAAACGTCAAAAAATGGCATAATGCGTCATGTGACATCACATATGGAAGTATAACAATGCTTAAATAAAGCAAGAATGATCGATATTCAGATGCTTTCCAATGGGAAAGACAATCTAGTCCTCTCACAGACCGATGAATTTCAGATGGCAATTTACATTCAGAAAGAAAATTAGAAACTGTTTCAATATCTTTGGCACACCATTTAGTTATGTACTTTCCAAAATTACCATTGCGCCAACCAACTAGTAACCGTTTCATTATGCCCAAGTCGACTAGATGCAAAGAATCTGCCACCGGAAAGTCTTCAATCATATCGATTTCTAATCGTAGTAAAGGTGAGTCTTTTTTATGGTGAGGTCCATATTTCTTGTCACGAAATTCATGGTCAGTCCTTGGACGGCAGTTAATTTCAGGAAAAGTTACTGTATGGGATGTATGTGAATATTCTCCTACAGTCACACATTTTAAGCATCCATGCTTTCCATTAAAATTGCATACACCTGAAAAATAAATTAATATACCATTATCAAAGAGTGACGTGTATTTATTCATATTTATTCTCATAGTTCATTACTTAAGTGAATTGCAATATTTTTTATATTTATGCATATTGATTTACTTATATTCTACTGTTTCAATTCTATTACCTTTAATGTAAGCTCTGGCAGGAGAATCGCATATAAAACATCTTATTCCTATAGATACTTTACTCTTGATTTGTTCAACGTAGATACCATTTTTAATTAGGTTGTCAATTTCGTCTACAAAATCATTTAAATATTCGTCAATTTGCTTTGGTTTTCCAACAACAAAATAAATACCAATCACGAACGGTTCTACATCAGGTCTTTCAAATATAGTACATAAAATCGGCCAAAACTCTTTATTAGAACTATTAAATATTGGAAGACCGTCGAAATTGAAATTCAAACAAATTTTTCTCGGAACGTCAACCCATTTTTCTAATATATTTTTTAAAGATTTAGTTAGGCCATTGTGCCAATATTCACCTCCTTGAATCGGTTTGATTTGTATTTGCTTTGCAGTACCTAAAATTGTTCTAGCATCGCATGGTAAAATTCCTGGAAATCTTAGGTTTATGATAGTAGCTAAATCATTCAATGCTACTTGAGTTATGTTTTTTTCTCTGGCCCAATTCTGTATTTGTTGGCGAAATAATAAATTTTTTTCATATTCACTTTCGCCGTCACTTGAACTACTGCATGATAAAATGACGTCATCGGTTGCAGAAGGTAAAGCTATTAAGTTACACTTGATATCACTAAGATCATTCACAATATTTTCTACGGAACCTCTTTCATTAGATTTCGATGGTATTGACACTTGACTGTAAGTGATCTGATCTGTTAAAATATCTCCATGTTCCTCGGCAGTTATTGCATTTTGTTGATAATTTGTAATATTTAAATATTCCTGTTCAATCTTTCTTCTAATAGCACCAAATCGTTTTCGCTTTTTCCACATATTTATACAACAATCACAAAATATAACATACAATGCACGATCATTCAAAATGGCGACTCTGTCAGTTATACAGATTAAGGCTATACTATAGGCGTCATTAATTTTTATTGCTGTTTATTACTCTCAAAGACAGAAGTTAGACAGCTATCGTCTGTAAAAGGGTGTACAATTACACCATAAAAAGAAGCTGTAGAAGAGAGTTTGCCTGTTTCATAATATAGAAATAAGATTTGAGGACCACCATAATACAGTTCTAAGCTGTATTACGTAAGTGACAGTATACAGAATTCAGCTATTGTACAGCTTTAATACTAAAATGATGATTAAAGCGTTACAGGAAACTTAAAGCTGTATATGACAGTTATTATACACTGGTTTAGAACTTTACCCGTACTTTAACTTCTTAATACAGACTTAATACAGTGAGAGCTGAATGATTACTCCTAATCCGACATTATAACACTACAATATCTTTTCAACGTTCTTATACAGCTGTAAAACAGCGTTAATTGCTATATTGGCTGCTTTTTAGGTGTTTATTATGCTTGTTTGCTGCTTGGGCATCATCATTCCAGGCTAAAGACACCGTCGCCAGATGGAGACGCACGCGCCTACCGACCTGAGCTGCGACTGTGTGAGTCATCATCATCATTCCAGGCTAAAGACACCGTCGCCAGATGGAGACGCACGCGCCTACCGACCTGAGCTGCGACTGTGTGAGTCATCATCATCATTCCAGGCTAAAGACACCGTCGCCAGATGGAGACGCACGCGCCTACCGACCTGAGCTGCGACTGTGTGAGTCATCATCATCATTCCAGGCTAAAGACCGTAGCCAGATGGAGACGCACGAGCCTACCGACCTGAGCTGCGACTGTGTGGGTCATCATCATCATTCCAGGCTTAAGACACCGTCGCCAGATGGAGACGCACGCGCCTACCGACCTGAGCTGCGACTGTGTGAGTCATTATCATCATTCCAGGCTAAAGACACCGTCGCCAGATGGAGACGCACGCGCCTACCGACCTGAGCTGCGACTGTGTGAGTCATTATCATCATTCCAGGCTAAAGACACCGTCGCCAGATGGAGACGCACGCGCCTACCGACCTGAGCTGCGACTGTGTGAGTCATCATCATCATTCCAGGCTAAAGACACCGTCGCCAGATGGAGACGCACGCGCCTACCGACCTGAGCTGCGACTGTGTGAGTCATCATCATCATTCCAGGCTAAAGACCGTAGCCAGATGGAGACGCACGAGCCTACCGACCTGAGCTGCGACTGTGTGGGTCATCATCATCATTCCAGGCTTAAGACACCGTCGCCAGATGGAGACGCACGCGCCTACCGACCTGAGCTGCGACTGTGTGAGTCATCATCACCATTCCAGGCTAAAGACACCGTCGCCAGATGGAGACGCACGCGCCTACCGACCTGAGCTGCGACTGTGTGGGTCATCATCATCATTCCAGGCTAAAGACACCGTCGCCAGATGGAGACGCACGCGCCTACCGACCTGAGCTGCGACTGTGTGAGTCATCATCATCATTCCAGGCTAAAGACACCGTCGCCAGATGGAGACGCACGCGCCTACCGACCTGAGCTGCGACTGTGTGAGTCATCATCATCATTCCAGGCTAAAGACACCGTCGCCAGATGGAGACGCACGCGCCTACCGACCTGAGCTGCGACTGTGTGAGTCATCATCATCATTCCAGGCTAAAGACCGTAGCCAGATGGAGACGCACGAGCCTACCGACCTGAGCTGCGACTGTGTGGGTCATCATCATCATTCCAGGCTTAAGACACCGTCGCCAGATAGAGACGCACGCGCCTACCGACCTGAGCTGCGACTGTGTGAGTCATCATCACCATTCCAGGCTAAAGACACCGTCGCCAGATGGAGACGCACGCGCCTACCGACCTGAGCTGCGACTGTGTGGGTCATCATCATCATTCCAGGCTAAAGACACCGTCGCCAGATGGAGACGCACGCGCCTACCGACCTGAGCTGCGACTGTGTGAGTCATCATCACCATTCCAGGCTAAAGACACCGTCGCCAGATGGAGACGCACGCGCCTACCGACCTGAGCTGCGACTGTGTGAGTCATCATCACCATTCCAGGCTAAAGACACCGTCGCACACTGGTTCAGGATTAATAAAAAAGGGAATTAGCGATTTCTCGGGTTTTTTCGGTGGAATCGCGTGGAGAACGTTATTAGAAACATATTATTTAAATAACTTTTTTATAGAAAATGGATAGTTTTTTTTATAAAAATACTTTTTTATTTTTTTTGTATGAAACGTCACTTTCAAAGACGTTTATTTCGAAATGTTTAAATTTGTTAAAGATGACGACCTATATGTTTTATAGAGTAATATTAGTAGAAGCTAATACAGTAACAACTTTATCCCAGTGCGTCCCCGTTTACGCAATAAGTGCTCTTTTGTTAGGTATGAAATATGTAAATAAAAAATATGGAAATAAGATAACTCTATTAAAATTTATTAAGAAAAACTATGAAAAAGAAACACACACTTATTTTTAGTATTGTTCAACATATGAAAAAGTAAATAATGAATCGTCTACGTCTATAAATTCAATAGATTCATAGTCTTTGTAAGCTGTTGAGGGTAACAAAAATTTTACTTCATTAGGAAGCGGAGATTTTGGAATCACACCAATTTTTGGTCTTATCGTTGACCAAAGAAGATCCGAAGAAATCAGAAAAATTTTCAAAATATCACGGGTAGTCATTTGCCGGTTAAATTTTCGCGTATGATTTTCTCTTATCTTCCGGAAATCTTTTTTCCTCGACTCTTCTTCTGATAGTACTCCTATTGGCATAATATCTAAGTGTTGTATGATGGCTCCCCTATGTATGTGAAGCTTATGTATGCTGGATGGCATACAAAACCAACCGTATAGCTTAACATACAACTCAGCAGTTTCCCATCCATATTGAGTGAAGTGCTGGGTGTTTATTTTCTCGCCTAAAGCCATGGCTTTTAATAATACTGCAAACCTTGTAATTAGTTGTTGTTTGTTCTGGATTTTCAAAAAATCTACGCGCAGTATTGCCGTTATTTGTTGTTCCAGCCCCTTGCTGCACTATATCTATAAGCAATCCAGTTTCTTTGCGAAACGGTTTTTGTATTTCTGCTTTTCGTTTTTCCGAAATTGCTTTATTGTTTCCTCTTGCGCTCCAAGTTTTAAATTCCAGTCTATAAGCTATATGTAATATAGTCTCCATAGCACGTATCCATGCGTGCTATGCTCATCATACTGAATTGTTAATTTTTTATTTTATAATGTGTGTAGTTTTGCATTACTAGATGTTCGGATATCTATAACATGCAGATTGAATCTGGTGAGAATTATCCCTTATATTATATAATTATAGCAGTAATATTTGGAAGACCCGTTAAGAGCAGTGGTTCAAGGTTCGCTAGTTCGATTCCCACAACTACACAAAATGTTTTTTGATGAAATATATCATTTTGTGTGTTGGGTCTGGGTGTTGTACTACTTAATTTTTCCG
>CM032491.1:7939812-7953267 GCA_019059595.1 Marasmia exigua | reverse complement strand
AAATACTTCGCTTAATTTTTTATCCGATGACCATATAAGACTGTCGATAAATTTTTAATTGCATTATATACTTAAATGTTAAGACCGGTTTTAAAATGTACAGTAGTTACACATACCATAGGTCGGTGGACATCCCAGAAAGCTCTCTCCTGGCTGTCCAGCACTTTTCTCTCCAATTTGTCACGCTTCTTGTCCACCTGAATATAAAAATATTTTTTAGAATGAACTAATGAAAAATGGCATTATAAATTATCTGTAAAGTCGATTTATCCATCAATCTAGGCCTTCAACCCTTGCTCTGGGGGTCAAATGACACTCTGGGGTCAAATGATACTTTGTGGTCAAATGACACATTAGGGTTCAAATGACACTTAGGGGAGTCAAAAGAAACTTTGGGGGGGTCAAACAATGCTTTGGGTCAAATGACACTTTGGAGGACAAAATACACTTTTGGGGTCAATATAAACTTTAGGGGCAAACGACACTTTGGGAGTCAAATGACACTATGGGGATCAAATGACACTTTGTGTTGAAATGACACGTGGGGGGCAAAATACACTTTATGGTCAAATGAAATTTTAGGGTCCAAATAACACTTTTATGGATCAAATGACACTTTGTTTTCAAATGACACTAGTATCAAATGTCACTTTGGGGGACAAAAGACACTTTGGGGGTCAAATGGCACTTTGGGGGGTGAAACAGTACTTTGGGGTAAAATGACACTTTTGGGGACAAAAGACACTTTTGGGGTTAAAAGACACTTCGGGGTCAAATGTCACTTTGGGGGACAAAAGATACTTTGGAGTCAAATGACACTATGAGGGTCAAATGACACTATGAGGGTCAAATGACACTTAGTTATTTTTTGGTCAAATGAAATTTTAGGGTCCAAATAACACTCTTTTGGATCAAATGACACTTTGGTATCAAATGACACATTGAGAAGTCAAACGATACTTTGGGGGTCAAACGACACATTGGGGGTCAAATGGCACTTTATGTCAAATGATAATTTTAAATATTATCTATCTATCTATATCCCACCTTGCTCTGCGCCTCAGCCTGCATAAAGATGAACTCCCACTTCCTGCTGAACATCTTCTGGAGCCTTGCCAGGGACTCCGCCTCGTAGTCCGCCAGCTCGAGCCGCGCCTTGTTCTGCATGGTTCGCTTGCACAGGTACACCGCTGGGAACGAGGCGGAATCAAATATTTCACAACATCACACACATTGACTGACCGGATGGCGCAATAGGGTATTTGACTAAGCTCGAGATTTTACAAAATATAAATATTTTATCAAAATATAGGTAAATATGTGCCAATAGCAAACATTCTCAACCAAAAATATAACGTCTAGCCGGTTTTATGGTCATTCAAAGATTCATGGGCAAGTCCATTTTAAAAGTATGAAATTTAAAAAAAAATATTATACCATTGAATAACCCATATAATTTACACCAACTATTATAATGGAAACATTGACATAAACGAAACATTTGATATAGCTACCATACAAAATTCAAATGAAATGCATACAAAATACTTGCGTGTGACGTCACATCTCAGTAGCCATTTGTATGGAGCGTTTTGGGTTTGCCCAAAATAATGTGATTTTAAAGTTGTGATATCTCAGGTAGTTTAAATGAGAATCAAGTAATTCTTTCAACGATGTTTCTATCATTGAGAGGTATTTTGATTACACAAATGAAAAAAAAATAGTCAAATACCGTATTGGTAGTGACCCTGCCTCTTACGCCAAAGGTTGTGGGTTCGATGGGGATCGAACCCACAACCTTTGGCGTAACCCCTGGACAAACATTCGTGCGATGAACACTTGTGTTTGTTCAGTGTCTGGGTGTAATATATGTATTTAAGTATATATTTGTGTTCCTCTGTTGTCTGATATCTGTAACACAAGTGCTTAAGCTAATTAGTATGGAATCAGGTCAACGTATGAGATGTTGTGAGAATTATATTATATACTACTCTTGCCTCTCGGCTGTAATTCGGAGCGGACGTGTTGCTGTTTTCTCTGACAAATATTTGATTCTGTGGAGCTGCCCTGGAGAATCATTGGAGACTTCGCCCCCCAATAGGCCGTCTTCGGTGCTTCGCCCCCCAATAGGCCGTCTTCGGTGCTTCGCCCCGTGTTTTGGAAGCGCTCGAACATCGCATTCGACCGGTGAGTGAGCATCAATACCTTTTGGAAACATTGCCGGATTCGATCCCGCGACCTCTTGCGTGCGGGTCGGACGCTGCGCGTGCACATAACGCCAAGCGGACGGTGAGCGACCGCGACGAAGTTGACTACTACTATTGAACGCTTTACGGACTACGACACACCCGTTTACACTACCAACTCAACAGGCGTTTACCTAAAGCGAGTTTGCTATTCCTGTGATACAGGAGCTTACTAAAGTACTGGTGTTTCACTAACAACTAATTTGAAATTATTTTACCAGTATGACTGCTCGTGCTGAATCGCCTCAGCCTATAAACTCCATGGCTATGAATCCCTCTGATTTCCACTCTGAGGTTATGGACCACGTGAACTTAGTTCTAAATAAATCTTCTTCTGACTCAGACTTACTGCGCACTCCCCCTCAATCATTTGTGTCCCAGCGGAAAAAAAGATGTGGACCCAGGATGAAAGATACACAAAATAGTCAAATGGAGGATTTTAAAGAGGAAGTCCGGAAGCTCATTATGTACTTTTCTGCCTCACAAGCGGACGAGCTTAAAATGATAAATTCAACTCTCGCGGAGATACAACAATCAAACCTTAATATAGAAAGCTCAGTTTCCTATCTTACTGCTCAAAATGAAGAGTTCAAACGAAGGATTGTCGAATTGGAAACACAAGCGAAGCAAGATAGAACTCAGATAGCTATATTGGAAAACAAATTGGAAGAACTACAGATTGGAAGCCGAAAGGCATGTTTCGAAATAAAAAACGTCCCAAAAAAAACAAATGAAAGTAAAGATGATCTGATTGAAATGACCATTTGTCTGGGCAAAACAGTAAACTGCAATTTATCCCGATCTGATATTAATGATATCTATAGAGTTCGACCGAAAAAAGCTGGCAGTCAAAACTCTCCGATTGTAGTGGAAGCGAGATCTACACTATTGAAAAACGACTTGCTAAAATCAGCTAAGTCATTTAATGTCAGGCAAAAAACGAAATTATGTGCCAAGCACCTTGGACTTAAACCGAACGAGGACACCCCCATATTCTTAGCCGAACACCTTACGCCTAAAGCGGCCCGCTTGTACTTCTTGGCTCGTGATTTTGCCAAAATAAGAAGCTTCAGATTCTGTTGGACCGCCTATGGCAAAGTCTATATAAGAGAAAATGAAAACTCCCCAATAATTATGATCAGAAGTGAAAGTCAAATACAACAACTGTCTTATGTACAACAACAGGAACCACACGCATCTTGACTACAACTAAATAATACCACAAACGGAAGCAACCCTCTGATTTTTAGAAGTTTCTTGAACGTATTATCTGATAAACTGTATCTTGAATTGTATAAGACAATACTAAGGTTTATATTGTATTCTATGATTCTGCTTAAAACTATTACTAATATAAAAACTGTTAAATTAACTACAACTACAAACATCTTCTCATACGATTATTTACACACACACACATCCACATGTAAACTCACACACTATTTAAATCCAGAAAACTCAAACAAACCACATTATAAATACACTAAAAAGAACCTAGAACAAGAACAAATACTATTACCACATATACACTGCTCTCGTAACCACGTAAGTGAATTTTCCTCACTCTTTAATGAATAACGCTCTTCATAACTCGAACGCAATAGACGATATTGAAGTTGCGCGAGCGGTTGAATGCGACTGTTCGGAGTTGTCATCTCATATCTCAGTAAAAAAAAGCGACCTGACAGTTATATCCCAAAACATACGCAGCATATACTGTAACTTTGATGACTTTCTAATAACACTGTCAAGTCTCCCCCTCCCCGTTGATATAGTCGTATTAACTGAGTGTAGACTTAGCTCTAACAAATCTTTACCACAATTAAACAATTATAACTCTTATTTTACAACACGCCAGTTAAACCAAAATGACGGGGTGGTGGTTTACATAAAAAAAACATTGCAACCTAAAGTTAAAGAAATTACTCTCACCAATGCTTCTTGTCTGCAGATAAATGTACTTAACTGTTTAATACTCTGTATTTACCGCTCACCATCTGTGACTAACTCAGAAAGCTTTGTTAACTCACTATGCCAACATCTGGACGCCCTAAGTACGCAAAACAGTATTGTAATAACAGGAGATATAAATATCAACATTACCCCGAAGCGCACCGAGACAACCTATGAGTACAATAACAGAACAAATTATTTAAATAAGCTTTCGGCATATGGAATTCTTGCAGGACATACTTTGCCAACACGAGAAAACAATTGTCTAGATCATGTCATGCTTAAATTCAATAAAAAGAAATTTTCGGCTTTTATTGCAGTTCTTCCAACTACTATAACAGACCACTTTACTACTTTTTTTTCTCTCTCTAAATCTAAAAATAAATATACTGAAATTAAAATTAAAAGCAAAACAGACTATTCAAAAGCTTTAGAAGATATTCAAAATAAAAACCTTGCTAAATTACTGTTTTGCAACGACCCTACTGCTATAACACAATGTCTTATAACCCAGCTTAGTGAAACAATTAAAGCCCACACTAAATTAATCACAGTTCCTAGAAATGAACGAATAATAAAGCCTTGGATATCTAAAGGCATACTACGATGCATTAAACATCGAAATAAGCTGCAAAAAAAGTTACGTAAAGAGAATGACAATGATATTCTAAAAATAACGTATATTCGATACCGCAATTTCTGCAACAACCTCATAAAAAAATTAAAAAGAAAATACGAAAAAGATCTGCTCGCAAAGTCAACCAAAAATAATAAATTATTGTGGAAAAATATAAAACATTTAACTTACAGTAGTAAGTCACACGATGAAAAGACAGAGCTAATGAACCTTAAAAGTAACCCTTTTGAATCTGCTAACTTCATTAACAGTTATTTTGCAAATATAGGAAAGCATCTTGCCAACTGTATACAACATAGAACCACTCAATATGATGTACCTAGAAATAACATACCAACTCAGCCAAACTCGTTTGTCCTTCTAGAAACTGATTCCACGGAAGTGGAAAAAGTTCTCATGTGTCTAAGATCTGATAGTGCACCCGGTTGGGACAATGTTAGTGTCACCTTCCTAAAACTAGCGAAAAAAGAGCTTGTACCCATTATTACGCACATTATTAACCTCTGCTTTAAACAAGGCACATTCCCGGCTCCCCTGAAAAAAGCTCTTATTACCCCGATATATAAGAGTGGAGACAGAGACGACATAAATAACTATAGGCCAATTTCGATCCTCCCAGCAATCTCTAAAATTTTGGAGAAACTGTTAAACTCTAGGGTGATAGACTATCTTAACAAATACCAACTCTTATCAACCTCACAATATGGCTTCAGACAAGGTCTATCAACTGAAGATGCGGTTGTTGGACTTACTCAATTGGCAACCAAGTTACTAGATAAAGGTCAAAAATGCGTATCCGTCTTCTTGGATCTTAAAAAAGCATTCGACACTGTCTCTGTCCCCATCCTCTTAGACAAATTGGAGAAGTATGGCGTAAGAGGCACCGAGCTGTCACTTTTCAGGAGCTACCTCTCTGAAAGGACTCAGAGGGTAAAATTAGATCAGTATACTAGTGAGGATCTTGATGTGACATACGGGGTGCCTCAGGGAAGCGTGCTGGGTCCTACACTTTTCCTATTGTACATAAATGACCTGTGCAATATGAAATTAAACAACGCCAGCATTTTTTCTTATGCAGACGACACTGCCCTTGTTTTTGCGGGTAATGATTGGGAAGCTGTTAGAAGAAGTGCTGAACGCGGTATAGCTTCTGTCGCTAAATGGCTAAGAAACAACCTCCTAACTCTAAATACTGCTAAAACGAACTACATCTGCTTTAGCATTCAAAATCATAAGCAACCTGATGCCAGTTTTTGCCTTAAGGTTCACTCGTGTTTAATGGAAAGTACTGATTGTGACTGCCCCAGTATAGACAGAACTGATAGTGTTAAGTATTTGGGAGTGATGGTCGATCAGCGGCTCTCCTGGTACCCACATCTCGATTTAGTTGCTAGCAGGGTAAGGAAATTAATATGGATATTCAAGACCTTAAGACATGTGGTGCCGGGTGCAGGACCGCGTGACCAGCATTCCCAAAGAAACATCATTAAAGAAATCTATACTTCGCTAGTGCAGTCGGTCCTGACTTATTGCATCCCTATTTGGGGCGGAGCGGCTAAGACGCGAGTGTTAGAAGTGGAAAGAGCACAACGTGCGTTACTGAAAGTAATGCTTTTTAAAAAAAGAAGATTCCCGACGAGTACTTTGTACACTATTATTAATGTCTTGTCCGTGAGGAAACTCTATGTTCTTAATTGTATATTAAAAAAACACAAAACTCTTACCTACGACGGAACCTTACACCAAAGAGAAGAAAACAAATAACCGCTAACATCAAAACAAATACCGCATTTGCTGACAGGCAATATACAAAACGATCAAATTTTCTGTACAAAAAAATTAATAAAAATATAGAAATTTATAGTAAAACATCGTATGAATGTAAAAAACTGGTTACTAACTTTCTGTTACCATTGGATTACGAAGAAACGGAGACACTACTAGTGCACTCATGTTAACACACCAACACAAACAAACACACAAACACACATACACCCACACCCACAGACACGCACACACACACACACACGCACACGCACACACACACACACACACACACACACACATACACACACACACACACACACACACACACATACACCTAGAATAATGAGTACAAAACAGTTTCTTTAAATGGGTATCTATACTTTTGCAAAACCTACATTTTTTTATGTTAACTATTAGATATGCAAGAGCGTAGTCACCTGACACAGGCATTCTTTTGCTTACAAGGTGACTACGACCACTTTTTGTAAAATACCATTTTTAATGAAATAAACCTTTTTTACTTTACTTTACTTTTACTTTACTAGCTGACCCGGCAAACGTTGTTTTGCCATATAAATAAAAGGGTTGATCGTAGAAGGGTGAAAATTGAGGATTGTATGTATTTTTGTATGTTGTATCATAAAAAAAGAGAAATTAAAAATTTTGTCTAAAAAATAAAAATAAAAATTTAGGGGTGGACTACCCCTAACATTTAGGGGGATGAAAAATAGATGTTGGCCGATTCTCATAGATACCGGATAAGCACAAAAAATTTCATCAAAATCGGTCAAGCCGTTTCGGAGGAGTATGGCAACGAAAACTGTGACACGAGAATTTTATATATTAGATTATTATTATTATTACATTATTGATCTGACTCCGAGATCTGATGTAGCTCAAGCACCTGTGTTACGGATATCAAAACCAGCAGCGGAATCACAAATATGTACATTTAATATTTTTCTTTTGAGGTTGTCTGGAAGAGATCGCTATCAGCGATAAGACCGCCTACATTGTTTTAGTATAATAACTTATAGACTAAGATATTTGTGCAATAAAGTGAAAATCCCACAGTGAAAATTTACAAAAGATAGAAAGATAGATACTTTCTATCTTTTGTAAATTTTCACTGTGGGAGAGCCACGCTTCGACATGAATGGGCCGGCTAGACCGGAGTGATACCACGGCCTCACAGAAAACTGGCGTGAAGCAGCACTGTGCTGTGTTTCGCTGTGTGAGTGCGGCTACCGGAGACCCAATCCGGCGGAAAGGGGGGTTTAAAGGTTGGCAGGGCACTTGTGTCTCCACTGGTGTCGCATCGCAGGTGTCCATAGGCGGCGGCAATCGTTTACCATCAGATGATTCGTCTGCTCGTCTGCCACCAATCATAAAACGCAATGACTCATGGTGTGCAATAAAACGTGCAAAAGAGACAGTTCATCCTCTCACTCGCACTGTTTATTAATGGCGTCACACAGACACAGAGATGCGCGTTGTTTGTATTCAACCGTATATCGATAAAAATAATTCTTGCAATGCTGTTTTAGTATTATCGATAGTCCAAATCATCGACTCCGACAACCGGTGTTCCAAGTAACATTGAGCGGCGGCAATCGCTTACCATCAGCCTGAGGGATCACCATATGCCATTAGGTGATCCGTCTGCTCTTCTGCCACCTACTTAAAACCCTTCCATCCTTTTATAATATATAGATAATTTTTGTATTTAACTCACCATAATCCGTATTTTCAGGTTCCCATTGATTCGACGGCCAGAAGTATGGTGTTTGGAATCTGTCAAAAAAATATAGTTTTTATTTCATAAATTAAGCTTAAGCTTAGGGTACGCTTGGAGCAAAAAATGCTACTCTACTCCGCTGGCTCAGCGACCCAAATAGAGTCTTAGCCTCCGAAACAAGAGATCGCCACTTCGGTCGATCCTGCGAAAATACTTAGATTTTTTAAATACTGTAGAAACTTGAGGACCGTAGGGGAGCCACGCTTCGGCATGATTGGGCCGAAATTGAAAATCACGTGCTATCGGTTTTATTCTTCGATTCCGAGTTTCATAAATCGCCACTAGGTGGTAGCAAGCTCTACTTGGCGGACAGCGCCATCTATCCTACATGGCATACACTATGGATGTATGTGATAGGAATATGTGATGTGGATGTATGTGATACCAATGCCTAAATTTAAAACACATGTTAAAAATTATTTAATGGCAAAAGCCTATTATACAGTTAATGATTACTTAAATGACAAGAATTTGTGGAAATGATAAACTGTTCGCCTACACCCATGATACTGTACTTAAAAAAATTTTTGGTGATTAAAAAGAGTAACTGGCGAGTTTCTTGCCGGATCTTCTCGTCAGAATCAACTTTCCGATTCCGGTGGTAGAATCACATTATATTTATTCATTTCTTAGTATATTTTTTGTATCGACATATATGTTTAATTACATGTATAATATACATAGATATAATTTATATTTTTCATGTATGACGATTTGTAAGAGCTGTATATAAGCCTATGCAAATAAAGTACTTTTGAATTTTGAATTTTTTTTTTTAATAAGGCGGATCAGCCGCTGTAGGATAGATGGAGCTTAGAAGTAGGTTAAAATTACTTTCGATCGAAGGCGTGGTTAATAGGCATCTCTGTCCATGACACAAGCTACATTTCACCACAGACATGCACTCTAAAAAGACTGCCCCTTTCATAGAAATCCATATTTGAAAAACTGCGTGAAGCCGTTAGTACTGGGTTGACGTGCTGGGCGAAGTTCTTTCTCTACCGCAACCGTATGGAATCTATGTCTGGGCCGGTTGGATCTCTTTCACACTCTGTGACGTTTTTTCCGATATTGGCACATTCCGCTGGCTTCTATAGTCCGACAACTTCGTCTAAGGCTATCTCAAGACAACTTAAAGAAGTTGTACATAAATTGTATCAATTTTTTGAAAGGCGAAAAAATTATCGATCTTCTGCCGAATACGCAAATGATATTAATTTAGCAAAAACTGTTGCTGAAACCACCGGTTTGTCAGAATCCAGCGTTAAAAAAATTATAAAAGAAGCTAGATCCATAGATACACAAGGGAGCACAGCGACTTTCAAATCACCACGGAAAAACAGTTTTCCTAAAAAAAGGATCAAACAGAAAGTGAACATGAAAGTGATATGGAAATTGACTTATAATAAAAAAAATCATTATAATTTTAGATTTTTTAATAATTTGTCCTAAAGCGTTGTATAAAATAAATAATAGTTTTATCTAAAATGTTTACTCATAATTATATTGCGTCACAAGAACAACTTATCGCAAGACTTATCCTAGCAAACTTCTCTTCGTGTGTAGCCGTGAGCTAGAATGACGTGCTACCTCGCCCCCGCCAACGTCTGTCACCCCGCAGGACGGTTTCGCACGAAGTTGTCGGACATTTTTAACCCCTGACGCAACCGTCGGGTGCGTGTGTGTGTCTGTCTATGGCATCGTTGCTCCAGAACAAATGAACCAATTTTGATTTTGTTTTTTTGTTTAAAAGATGAATAGGGGGGGGAGGGGGTTTATTAGCTATGTTGGATAAAAATCGATCTAAGATGGCCGCCGTCACAAAGATATGGATTGTATGTTTTAACACAACTCCCATAATATGGGTATCATATAAACGGGTTTGAGTAGCAGAATAAATATAATGTGACAAAGGTGTTGTCCCCTGTATGGCCCCTGGGCGAGGACCTTGTACTGTTGGTAAAAAAAAAAAAAACAAATATACCTTAAATACTTTGTAACCGTCCAGTTCCTTTAAAATGACTTCGTTTTCTGGTACTAAGAAAAATATCACAAAAAATATAGCAATACTCAACAACAAAAACCATCATGACGGGAATGACATTTTTTTATGACGTCTGTCACTTTCGACAATTTCATAATCGCATCGCGCATTAATTGTGTCGTTGACTGCATTTTACTATCAAAAACGAAGCTAAATTGTTTTAAATACACCGAGACACATTAACGCAACAAACAGAACAAGGAGAATGACTTGAAATATACGCCATAACAAAATACTTGAAAACACTTGAAAAGAACGGTGACATGAATTGTCAAAGTGACTGACAAGTGAATTCTGACAGCGGTTATCATTTATAGTTTATGGTATCTTTTTTTTCATTTGGACGCCATAATGTTGTCATATTATTTATGCTTTAGTGAGAGAATTAATAAATGGTTTTCATGGTTTCATTTTTGTACCACCATACAACACGTTTAATGTTTTTTTAGCAATTTTATAACAATCAGTAGAATTTTCTTGATTTTTTTTCAATGTCCTCGCCCTCTCCGGGACCATCACAAATCCAAGATGGCCCCCGTCGGGGGCTTTTTAAATTTTCATTTTATACAGACTATACAAGACAGCAGTTATGTTTAATAATAATATACACCTTTTCGTTTCCTCCCCCTACCCACCTGTAGTAAGTGTTGTCATTCTTGACAGTCAGGTTGTGGTCGTCGATGGGGAATAGGTACCCGTGGGCCGCCAGCAGGTGCGCCAGGTGCAACGCCTCCCAGGTCTCGTCTAGATGCAGCTCTCGTGACAGCCATGAGACTAGATCCACTCCTGTGAATACCTGAAGCGGAAAAGCAAATCTATAATAAGGGTTTTCACGAATGAAATATCCAATAAGATTTTTTTTTCTATTTATTCATCATCATTATCAGCCCATTTAAGTCCCCACTGCAGGGGCACGGGCCTCCCTCATTCACATGAGGGGTAATTGCCATACTCACCACGCTTGGCAGACGGGTTGGCGAGGGTTTTGATATAAATGCAGAGTTTTTCTTCTCTGGGTGCTGATGATCATGCCAGCAGCTTTACCTTAGTCGCCTTTTACGACACATCGGTAAGAGTGAGGGTGGCCTATTCTACTCTGCCGGGGACCACACGGCGTTTCTATTTATTATCACATAAAAATCGTACATATTACATAAATCAGGTTTATACTTAGCACTGCAAACCACTACGGTTTATAATTATATACTAAGTATTATGTTTACGCTATTCCACATTTACACAAAGGACACGTACAAGACTTGGACAGATATATTTTTTACTAGCTTTTGCCCGCGACTTCGTCTGCGTGTAATTCGAATAAAAGCAAGGTCTTTATGTATCAATAACTGGTGCCCGCGACTTCGTGTGCGCAGTATTAGTATTTCGAGTAGCTTATATTAGCGTGAAACGAACTAACATTATGATATTAATTATATTCGAATTACACGCAGACGAAGTCGCGGGCAAAAGCTAGTATCTTTATAAATTCTAGCCTATGTGTTATTCTGATCTATAAGCTACATTACTGTAAAGTTTCATTAAATCCGTTTAGTAGTTTTTGCGTGAAAGAGGAACAAACATCCATCCATACATCCATCCAAACAAACTTTCGCCTTTATAATATTAGTAAGGAAGTAAGGATAATACCTATGACCTTATTTTTTTATCATTTCTATCTTAAATATTAATGAGGGAATGAAGTAAGTGTAATTTGAGCTTATATTTGATGTTTTTTGTAGTCAATTCAGCGGGTAAAGGTTGGCAGCGCTTTTGTGACTCCACTGGTGTCGCAGGTCTCCATGGGCGGCGGCAATCGCTTAACATCAGGTGATCTGTCTGCTCGTCTGTCATCTATCACATAAAAAAGGCACTTCAGTGACTGACTAGCTAGCTAGCTACATCCCTGGAGCCCAATTCTCGTGCTCGTGATATTTATTTTCATACGACATATATCACTGGAACACAGTTTTTTTGTATGTTTTTCAGGTGATATCCGCCATGTTTTTTTCATATCGAAATCCCCAGAATTGGGCTCCTGGCTACATGTCCAAATTGACCTTGATGTCAACAAGCGCCACACAAACTTAATTTTTCTAACGAGCTTCAGACGTCGTATCAATTACGGTCTTATTTCTTACTACTGGCCCGCCCTCTATTCGTTTCGGGATATTAGTTCCACTTTACACCAATAGATGGCGCTAGGTGTCGATTACATCGCGCAAGCGTTTTGTTTTTTCGGATAACCTATGAGCGTTGCCGCTGTCTGTAGGATTAACCTCTTTATAAATAGTATAGATTTAGAGGGAGGAAGTCCAAAACAAAACTAGCTAGCTACCAGAACTGGCAAAAACGTAACTATCAAACGATTAGAACATTTGCATCTGGATCAGTGAAAAGATGCAGAACAGTGAAACGCTTCATTTGAATCATTTGGAACATTCCGCCCATTCGGATCATTCGGCTCTATCCCGTATCAGTGAGCGAGATTACTACCGGGTACCGATTGACCTCGAGATCCATTTGAGTCGAATGATACATTCGACTCAAATGGATTGATAGCCGTGTGGTTCCCGGCAGAGTAGAATAGGCCACCCTCACTCTTACCGAGGTGTCGTAAAAGGCGACTAAGGTAAAGCTGCTGGCATGATCATCAGCACCCGGAGAAGGAAAACTCTGCATTTATATCAAAATATGGCAATTACCCCTCATGTCATTGAGGGAGGCCCGTGCCCCAGCAGTGGGGACTTAAATGGGCTGACGATGACGATGATACATTCGGAGCGAACATTAGAGATTCAGAGAAGTGTATCATTTGGCCGAGTCGGATCACTGAGTCGTTTCAGTAAAGAGTTACACACGTCTACTAGGTACTCACCGAAGGTATCTTCGACATGAAGCTCTTCACAGTCCGCACGGGTACGCCAGTGTTTTCATCCTGCATCTTCTCTATTATGGCTTCCATCTGAAAAATATTTTATTATCAGAGTGTACTACTCAGTACTGAACACCA